>VWZF01005259.1:439958-535758 GCA_013396755.1 Sclerurus mexicanus
CCAAACCACATTAAAAAAAAAACCCCAAAACAAAAAACAACCACAACCCAGAAAAACCAGAAAACACTGTGAAAATTAGTTGCTACTTAGAATTTATTCTTAAAGGAAATATAAAGGGTGCCTGGCACTGAAATTTGGTCCAGAAAGAGGTGGTTGGCCAGCAATGAGACAAGATTTAATGTTTTAGTTTAGGCCTTGCATTCTGTTTGTTTTGGTAAGAAGTTGCCATGTCACCTCATTTTGCCGAAATAGATACTTTGAAAGTGCTTACCTGGTTTGCCTGATAATGTGTAAATAATGAGCTAAGTAAGGAACACCTTTTATCTTTGTGCAACCTTAAACTGTTAGCAGAACGAATTTGGGTAAGTTTCATAGCTTTTTCTTTTCTTTTTTTTTTTTCCTCCTTGTCTGGCTGCGTGTGAGCTGTTTGAAATGTCAGATTCATAATTGTATCATGGGCACTTGTTTTGAGAACTATATGGAGAAATGTAGCCCTGTTGCTTGGAGGGTTCAGAGCTTGGCATTGCTCCAAGCTGAGTTGGTGGGTCAGTGGGAAAGTCTTACTAAAAGGGAAGGTTGTGTGCAAAGAGTAGGTCAGGTCCTGGTTGTCCCTGCTTGTCCCTTGCCCTGAAGTCTAGAAGTGTTGGGAGCCTTTGCTGCTAGGGAGCTGAATGGGAGGGCTGGTGGGGAAGCTGTCTGGGTCCTGTGTGCTAGTCAATAGAGTGGTGTCATATAGTGTGTGGATGTTGAAATGTGTGTTATCTGTGTTGGATCATAGATGTGAGCTTCCCCACTCCAAATTGAGGGGTTATGCAAGTGCGATGCATTCCTAGCAACTCTTAAACACTTCAAGAAAGGGACAAATTACTGGTTTGAACTCTTTAATATTGTCTACATCAATTTTTGTTCATGTTGTCCAGTAGATATACTTCAAAATCTTGTTGCAATCAGTATGCAATCTGAATATTTATGCTTAATTAGGAATAATTGATAAACTTAAGAAGCTTCTCTCAAGAAGTTGTTTGGCAAGTTGAAAATTTGTTTTATTCAGCTGTATTTCTTAAAATCATCAAATGGTTTGGGTTGGAAAAGACCTTAAATATCACATAGTTCCAACTCCCTTGTCATGCATAGGGACACCTTCCAGTGCATGTAAAGGAAAAAAGAACTTTTAGACCTGAAACTTGCTTATTGTTCTCCTCCTCACACTTCCATGATACGTACATCTTGTGCTGATAACCTTGAAGGAGCTGCTTCTGCTCCTAAGACTCCGTGTGGGACCTGAAATGTAACCCCATGAGCTGTGTGATAATTTGGATTTTGGAAAGAGGTTGTAGTTCTGGCCTGTGTTTACATGTCTGACTCGTGCTAAGGGACTAGGAGGGAGAAGGGCCTTTCCACCAGAGCCTCTTGTCTGTCTGGTGTGTTGCTGAAAGCTTTTTGTCATAACCCAGTGCAAGTGTACTGTGTAGTGTAACACAGCAGGGCTTTCTGAAAAAAGGTATCTGTAAACTCTGTCAGTCACCCACTGGTGGTTTGTGGCTTAACATTTAAAAGAAATTTAAGAGTTCATTTAGTATGGACACTATTGAAGACACTAAATGCCTCAGAAAAAAATGAAAATAATTATGAATTTTTCTTAGAGTAAATGAATGACTATAAGAATTCATTCTTCCTTCAGATCTAAAACTAAGCTCTTTTCTAAGAGACTATATAATGTGTGGGTCTGAAACTAATTCTAGCCATCAGGTTGCAGTGAATCAAACTGTACGATTCCCTCCCTGGTGAGGCAGGGGTATGTTGATTTGTCCTTTGCAAAGGAAGACAGACATGTTAAACTACTTCCAAGGTAGCAGCTAGGCTGTTTTGTGTGGGGTTTTGTATGTTTTAATATTGTGGAATTCCGTATTTGTGTGCATAAATACACACACAGAGAAAACAAATGCAGGCTTAGGGGAGTGTATGTAATTGCCACTAATCTAAGATATGTTAGAATGCTTTGGCATTTACAGTGCTTGTTGCATTTCTGTCGTTATCTGCATTGCTGGTTTTATATATCTTGCCACATTCTTTGTGGTGTGATTTTTTTTTTTGGTATGTTTGTTGCATTTTTTTTTTTTTTAAAGCAGAACTGACTATCTTCAGTATAAAGCACTAAATATTCACAGAACAATTCTGGTTGAAGGGAACCTCTCAATGCTATTTGTGTCTCAGCCTCCTGCTCAGGACCAGGTCACTGTTGATTTGGGACTAGATTGTTTAGGATTTTATTCTCTTGGGTGTCAAACCTACATAGGTTTAACAGAACAGAGATTCTGCACCCTCTCTGGAGCCTTGGTCCTAAGAGAATATTTATTTCTTCTCTCTAGCTGTCACCCCCTGTCAATTTTTGCCTATGTTTTTTGTCACCCCCTGTCAATTTTTGCCTATGTTTTACTCTCTAATCTTTCATCTTTCTTCTACCAATTCAGATGACAATTGAAAAAGGTTTCTAACTAGCAGTGCACAAACTATATGTGTTAGGAAGAAAAGAATATGCCTGCAGATGCTAACATATCTGTAGCCTTGTGGAAGCTGAATGTGACTTCAGGCTCTCCAGGAGTAGAAGAAAAGGCTTAAGTATGCATTTTTTTGGGAGATTATATACAGTTCATAGGTTACAAATTTATTTATGGATTAATAAATAGCCAATCTACTCTGACGTAATGAATGTGTACACACATCCCTTGTGTACCTAACAATGTTATTTTTCTTCCTTGGTGCCTCTCAAGTATTTACCAGCTTTATTCTTGATACATAGCTCATAAAGGAAGATGTTAATTTCATAACAAAGTGTGAATGCCTGAAGTTTTGGCTCCTGGTTTTCCTCCTTTGTTATTCATTTGTGCTGATGCATATCAAGCTGACCTCAAATAAGGAGGCTGTGCTGACTGAAGCTTTGGGAATCACCTTTTGTCCTGATTGGCTTCAGTTTGTGGGTTTTTCTTTGGCAGCTCTCCAGGCTTGGAATTGGAGCTAGTAGTATTTTCTAGGCTTAGTTCCAGTAAAAGAGGTATTACTTTTATGTTCTGTTACATGAGTTTCAGGTGGAAGAGAGGGTGTAAACACCCAGATTTGCAGATAATCCTATACGTAATTATATTTTTCAGTCAAGACTATAGTGCACTGCTTTTTCTATTTTGTACTTTAAAGATAGACAGATTAACTTTAAAATACAACAATTCAAGCAGGTCAGCCAGTGTAAATTGCCTGAGTTCCTCTATTAAGAGAAAAAAATGCATAGTAAACTAGTCATAGGAATGTTATAGTTTGTGGGAAGTTACTAAAATGGGAAATTCCTATCCCATGTATAATCCATTACTATATTGCTCAACCTTTTTGCTGTTTAAATTTGTCCATCTGAAGTGAGGGCTTAGTAATATTCATTTTCTGCACAAAAGGTTCTGTGTAAATAAAGCTTAGTGTGAAAGACATCTCTAACTTTGGTAGTTGTTTTAGGAGTTGCATATAGTCTTAAGCTGACAAGATGAATCTGAAAATGTAAAAACAGAAGGGTTTTCTCTATCCAACAGATAGCTTGTTTGTCTCATATTTCTTAATTCCTAATATGAGACAAATGTTTATTCCATGATGTCGCAAGTTTTCCTGGTAGTAGTTTATAGTAGTAAGACTACAGTTACACTTGTATGTGCAGCGTATTAGGATGACTAACCTGGCAATTCCAGGCTTTCTAAGTTTGTGGAGTTTTGCTTCCTCCACGCCCCCCCCCGCCCACCTCCTCATCCCCCCCTCCCAACTCTTACAAGTGGTTTTCTGTGTCCCAAGTTACTTCATCACTTCAGATATTTAAAATTCTGATGTAAACTTCACTGTCCTGCTTGCTGTGTCTCAAGTTAGGTGATCTGAGTCTTACACAGCAGTGCTGTATTAGTTAACACACCCCCCCTCTTTTGTTTGCAGTTTTCTTTAGTCATATCAATTCAAAACTTGAATCATAAGCTTTCTAATGTTGTGACAGACAAGTCACTTTGTAGACTCATGTGCTTAGAGGCTGCAGAGTAATGATGACGTCTAAGATTATTGAGCTGTCCCAACAAACATCAGATATCCCATCTGAAGGCAGGTGTCTTGGAGGTTATGTCATGTGTACTTAGGAGCTTAAATTTTGTGAAAGTGAGTGTGTAGTTGGATGAATCCAACAATTGGTGAGCAGAGTTCTTTCTGCGGTTAAGTGGTTACCAGATTTTTTGGCATGCAGGAATTTGTTCAGTTGTAGTCAGATTAGAGATTGTGCTATAGAGATACAGTAGTTTAATGTTTCAGAAGAATAGCCAGACTATGTAAAATCTGAAGTCTTCTGTTTCTATAAAGGCTTGAATATTCAGTGTAACAACTTCAAGAATTTGATATTTATACTTACTTTTTTTGGCATGATGGTACAAATTAGTTAATGATTGGTATTTCTTATCTTGGTATTCATTCTAACTGAAGTCTGGAAAAGGCAACTTTTAAACTGCACCTTGGAAATGCTTGGCCATAAATGACATAAGCTGTTGTACACAGCTATTCACAGCAGCAGTCAACAACAATACATGCATTTTGCTTGCTTGTCCTCTGTGGGAACAGACAGATTTGTCTGTCACTGGGACTAGTGACAGACAGTTTTTTAAGTACACAAGTTCTGACTATACTTCTAGTACATTGACACTAAATTATAAAGACTTTGCATTGTGGACTGTGTAAATGTTTGAGTGCTTGGCTTCTCTTCTTTGTCCTGTCTGCAATAAAAGTGGTTAAAAATTAAAATTAAACAAGCCAATATGGTGCTTCTGCTGAGGTGCCTGAAGCTGGTGTGTTAATGGTGTTCCGGCCCCCACCCCAAATCCCTCCAGATCTTATGTTCCAAACACTGGAGATAACTTTTTCTTCCTTAAAACTGCCCTCTGAAAGGGCTGCTTTTCATAGGCGTTGCAGGGAACGCAGAGAGCAGACCAGAAATGCTTGGGGAGTTGAACGTGTGGTCTGTATGAATAGCCCCACACAGCTATTGAGCCTACAGAGAAAACACTCCTTGATCAAACCAACGATGGCTGATCAAAACTGGCACAGTGGTCAGCAATAAAAGCGTAAGTCCTTCCTTCTCATTCGATGATAATACTTGTTTTTCTAACTATGATTCTGTGTAAAAAAAAAAAATATCTCACACATGCTTTTCTTTGCTGGAGTACTGTGAAGTTTTGTTTGTTGCAGTAAAATAGAGACCAAATCAAAAAGTGGATGGCAAATATTTAAAGGCCAAGAAGAAATCTGCATTGGGAGTATATTTGTGTGCATGAAAAAGGGAAAACAAACTACTTGGTTTCGGTGATGTATGAATATGTTCACAACCTAAAATTTAGGCTAAACTAATAGGATTTAAAGGGTTATTTAATCAGGTGGAATACTGTAGGTTTACGGAGAGGATAATTGTTAAAGGGAGAAAGGTTGGTGTGGTAGTAAAGAGGGTGGGTGTTGCTACAGGTACCTTTTCTCTAGCCATGAGGGGATTTTTTTTTTTTATATTTTTTGCTTGAATATATAAGCTGTTGATGTGATCCATTAAATCATGATTTTTTTTATTTGTGGACACATTCTAAAAGGAGGTGAAGTAAGACTGTGGAAACTAGCAATGAAGTTGTACTTAAAGCAGCTGTGCAGCTTTCTGTTAGGGAATTCAAATAATGATTCTTACTCCATCATGTTCCCACCAAAGTGGGATGGGTGGCAAAGGCAGTGAGAGATATCCAGTGTTTTATTTGAAATACCTGGAAGTTCTGACTTTTGATTTAAACCCTTTTTTCTGTTTGGTATAAGTTATCAATAACTGATATAGAGTATCAACAGGGAACTAACACTGAGGGAACTGATAAAATGTATCAATAACTGACATAATGTATCAATAGGGAACTAGCACTNGTATACAAATAAAACTTTCAGTTCTTAATTGCTTGTGTATTTCCTTAGAAAGGTAAGTCTTTCTTAGCATTGTGTTGAGCTTCATTTATCACACTTTGTTATTTGCAGCTTTACTAAGAATGTGGAAGCCGAACTGATGCAGCAGGCTTGAAATCTTAAGTTTGAAAAGAAACAGGTGCCTGCTTATGTTTGCTGCTCTGGAAAGCTAATAAAAAACCCAAATCCACAATGTATAAAACAGCTTTAAAACAAAGTTCAGGAGTTCCTGAAGTCCAGACTATTTTGTCAGTATGTGCAGGGTTTTTACAACCATAGGAGGTGTGTGTTGGCTTTCACCACACAAATAATTGTTTTAGAAATGGTACTAACTGGTGCTTCCAGGTTACTGAAGTCCTACAAGAAGTAATAACACTCATCCATCAAGAGGGAAATTGTAATTTCTTTTTAAGAAATTCTGTGATTTTCCCCCTGAACCATCTGGTGTAGCTACTTTGTGTTTTGATTCCAACTTTATACCAGTGCTGTAGGAATCACTGACTCTTTCCCCTAAACTAGACCTTGATTTCTATTAACACAAAGGTAGTCTGTTGGCAATAGTTGCCAGTGGAATCAAATGGGAATTGATAAGCTGTTGTTTGCAGCTTCATTAAAATTAAATAAAATTGAAAAAAATTAAAATAAAAATAAAATATTTGAGTGCTTTCCAGATTAAGGTGTTTTTAAGCATATGTTAATATGATGAATAGAAACAGTTTTGGAGTGTTCCACTAATAAATACATGATGATAAAAGGAACAATAAACTGCTTTTAGTATGGGAAGAAAATCTAACCTATGGTTACCAGTTAAATGGTACTGAATAACAAGAAGAATTTGTGAATTTAAAATAAAAATGCATTAGTGAGCCTGATGAATTTTTAACTGTGTTGTGTCCCTACTACAAATTAATTAATAATTATATTGTTCCTGTAGGTTACCTGTGAATGTGATTAATGTTCAGTATTACATATTCTAGTGTGTTTTGGCAATATGGAAACCTGAATGTTTAACAAGAGCACAATTTCAAATTGTAGTAATAAATCAGAGTTAGTGGAGTAGGGCCTGCAGTTGTGCCACGCTCATCCACAGTCATTGAGAGCGAGCGGTATCTTGTCCCACACACTTTTGGCAGCAAGAGCCTCTTTATCAGCTACTGTCTTTCCAGTCACGCTTGTGTTCACGTCTTTGCTACATGCTCTGCTGATTACCTTGGAAAAGGGCAATGCTGTAACTGTTCAACTGACCTTTCAGTTTATTTTCTCTTGTGTAATATGAAACATGAGCTAACACAGTCTTAGTCTACTGATTTCGAGAAAATCTGTCGCTGCGTTTTTGCAGCTTTCTGCTCGGATGTGCTGGAGTTTCTCTGTAGTTACATTAATTCTAAAAGAACTCAGTCAGCTTTCTTCAGATAGCATCACAACCGAGGAGCAAATTTTCATAGCTAAACTGAGGCTTTAGTCTACAGTTTGTGCATAATAAAGACTACCTGGCAGAGGAATAGTGAAACAATGGGGTCCCTTTGCAGCAATTAAATGTTCTAGGTATAAGATTTCTTCATTTGTCTCATAAATGTTCAAATGTGTTAAACTAAATAACTGAAGTAGGATACTGGGAAATTTGTTTCCTTATATACAAAGAAATACGTGGAACTGTCATTGCTTTGCAATTGCAGTTTTATTTAGACTGTTTCCTCGTGACAGGGAAGCTGTCTTGAGTGCTTTGGCAGATGCAGAATATACATAGCTGTGCCATTCTGGGAGGTTGTAACACAGTGTAGTAGCATAAGGTTTTTGGGGCTGGCTGTGGTGTTGGTGTTTTGCTTTTCCTTTTTTTCGTTTGGTTGGTTGTTTTTTTTTTTTTTAAATCTGGTTGTGGTGGTTGTTGTTGTTGTTACCTCCCCCCCTCCCCCCCTTCATAGGGTGTCTGTGTTTTAGCTACTTTTAAAAAGTAGCTATATACTTTTTATATGGTTAGAAGGTAAAACAAAATGGATTTCTTGTAGCAAGTGTTGATACTTGCATATACACTTCTCCTCTCCTGCTGTAATTGACGTCTCTAACTAGTTTGCCGGGCCTCTGATAGAAAGAAATTGCCTCTTGCTCCTTTTAAACACTAGTAATTTGTTACACTTACCCTGTGAGGTGCATCCATGTGTTTCTAATAAACTGAAGTGGGAGATAGATGAACAAACATACACAGATCTGTGTAAGAGCCTTTCAGTATTGTGGGGAAGGTTGTTCTTGGAAGTGGGATTGGTTTAGATAAATCAGTGGAGCAATTAAGTTTGCATTTGATACATCTTGTAATAGCTCCTGCATTTGGTTCCCAGTTGAGAGCTGTGTGTGTTTGTTATGAAGCTGATGGCAAAAACATTACAGTTGTCAAATGCTGGTAAAGCTACTAAGTTGCCTTAATGGTTAGAACAGGGAAGATGCTGCTGGTCTCTATTGTGCAGAAAGCACAGTGCCAGAATTTAAGTCAGCAAGTAATCTTGCTAAAATACTATGGAATGGTATTTATCTGTATTAGGCTGCACAGCTTATAGGTCTTTACCATCTCTTCTGGAAGAGAAGCATTCTCTGCTGGTAGAATGTCAAGAAAAACTCTGTGGTTTCTCTTTTCCTGCCAGTCTATGTATTAGACTGTAGGTTGTTGTTAAGGCTTGACTTGCACGTTGCTGCAATTGAAATTACTTTGGAAAGAGCTCATGCTGAATCAGTCACCTTGTCCTGTATGAATGGCTTTCAACACAGTGATTATGCATTATTTATCCCCAAGCAAATATTTCTTAATTTTTATAATGCTGCATGTAGTAGAGAAAAATTGGTCACTTTTGAAGATTTTGCCCTTCTTGCTTGCTCTTATAGCTCTCTGCTGGATGGTCTTTCAATAATAAAGCCCTTTTTTTGGTAGGAATTGCAACAGAAACATTTTAACTGTGTAAGTTCCTTATTGGAATAACTGTCTCCTCAATTTATTTGAATAACAGTTAATTTTATTACACCTGAAGGAACTTAATATCGTTGGCCAACCTGCAGAATCCTTAGTTTTCAGCTGAAAATATGTGTTAAATTGTCTTTGACTTGGGAGAGAGGAAGATTACTTGTGTAGTGAATAATTTTGTGAATAGAGGAACTAAAACCTCCAGAAAATTCAGATTTAGCTACAGAGAGACTTCTTAAGATGATGGTTTCAGAATCATGTAACATCTTTGCTTTTAACCTGCAGAAAAGCAAAATTAAATGGTCATATTCTGGATCTCTGTAATCATCAGCCATTGCTATCCTGTACTTCTAAGACACATCTCTCAGAATTGTTCTAATGCTCCAAAGGTTCCATGTGTTCAGAGGTTCCTTAATCTATTTAAATGTGTATTAAAAAGATTACTTGAATGGGCCAGGACTTCTCTATTCAGAAAGTGCAATTAAATCATCTACAAATATAAAGTTGGTATAAGTTAAAAATGCAGTAAATCTGAAGTAGTCATACCTACCTGAGATTTACTGTGCTTTTACATACTGTTTTCCCTTACTGTGATTACTTTGTGTAATACACTGAGTAGCCAAGTGAAAAGTGTGTAATGGGGCGCAGAAAAGAATAAAGTAAAATCCAAGGCTTCCGTTTTAGTATATTTTCCCTAGTGACAAATGAAGGAGAAGAAGCAGCTGCAAAGAGGAATTTGCTTCTCTTGCAAATAGAAGTGTAAGACTATATCACATAATTCTGGTTCAACATGGTCTGATGCCTTTGATTTGCTGGACTGCAGAAATTTGCTTTAGGAGGAGCCTCATCTCTCCTACTTCTGTCTTCCTTCAGTCCATCCCCTTATAAGCAGCTGAATGATAAGAGTTTGAGGGAATAAGCAGCAACAGAGAAAGGGGAAGATGAGAACCAGGGACTCTGCACTGGCTTTGGTGTCAGTGAAAGTGTTTGTAACTGCATCCTCAAAGTGATAGCAGCAATATTAGAAAGAGGTAATTTCTGAACAGCCTCATAAAGCTTTGGGCTGTGGTTTTATTTTTAACACTGACATTACTGTAAATGTTTGTATTTCCTGGAAAATGGAGGATTTGACTACAGAGGGTAACTTACTGAGTATTTTCTTTCACATCCTTTTTCCTTTGGTATCTGCAGAACTGGGCTTTCTGTGTGGTTATCAGATATGATTATCAACATCTCTTTTACTGCTTTCATATTTTGAATAAATTATCATTAATACTGGGCCAGCAGTGTAGAAATAAACTATTACAAAAAAAGCTGGTGTGGGCAAAAATATCTAGGGGATGAATAGCTACTAAATCAGCATCATAAGCAAAAGAGGGGCTAAAAATCATTAATTTCGGTGTTGGCGCCACGGGTCTTAAAATATGCTGATTGACTGTTCTGTAAACTGCAATAACAACAGCTTTATAAAAAAAAAGTATGAGAATGGGCATAAAAATGTCTTGAAGTTTTGCAGCCATCTGAGTTCAGCAACAGCCTGTTCAAATGAGGGTATCTTGTATGCTGCCAAGGCCTTTCTGGTTATATTAATTTCTGTTTAGATTACTGTGATGCCTAAGAAACAAACTAATCTGGTTAAATCTGAAAGTTTAAAACACTACAGTACCTTTTTGTTATTTTACAAGGCAGCCAGAAAGGAGTTAGTACCCCTGACTGGTTGGAAGAATAAAGACCTGAAAGCTTTATGTGGAACTCTAATTCAGTGTTTTGACTTATCATCGGACTTCTTCAGTAGTCTGCCAAAAGTCTTATTTCACTAAAATGGTTGACATTGAGGAAGAAGGAGAGGCTTAGCATTTTTATTCTTGTGCTTCACATTGATGCTACTAACTTTTAAGACATGTCCAAGACTTTTAATGGGATTGACAGCTGAATTAAGTCAGTGATTATAGAAATTGTGGCACCAGGAGTGTTTGGTATACCAGGGTTGCCAAATAAATAGAACGCTATTTTTTGTATAAGGGCTGTATAGTTTTGCATTGAACTCTGAGAACTGTATACCTCTATAAGTTTTAGATCTGTAGGTATCCATGAGACAAAATATTTGAGGATGAAAAATATTTGAGATAGAAGTGTGGGAAATGAATGCTCACCTGAAACGCCAGTCCTTGAAGTGGCTACTGATTTAATATTGTCTTTACTTGTTCATTATGAAGGTTATTTTATTGGCAAGATATTTGCTTTATGGATAGCCATTATACTGATTCATGTTCGATGTTTTAATCCTGCCTCAGTGGAAAGTCAGCCAATTCCTACCCTTCTATTGTAAGGCTTTAAACAAAGCTGCATATAAAGCATGGGATTTAAAGCAATGCTGTGTTACAAATTATGAATGTAACAATAGGAAAAGACTGTTGTGACCCTGTTTTGAATGATGTTTACGATTACCAGTATTTCACAGTGAAATAGTGATGGGAAGGGGAAAAATGCTGGTGTAAGAACATTTGGTAACTGAATAGTACTTTGTCTCAATCTAGGTGTATGTATGCTTGGAGAAATGCTAGGACTGGTCTTTATTTCTTCTAAGTCTGAAGAAATCACTTAATTTCAGTATTTCAGTTTTAAAAAACATGGGTCTGTTAAGAGAATTGAGGTAAATGGATATGGGACTTGAAAAACTTGCTTTTTCATAAGAACTCCAGGAGTAAGGAATACACCAAAAGTAGCCCCCTCCTGCTGTCTGCACTTGTCACATGTGTGTGGCTGTGCTTGGCTGTAGTAAAGGACTTCATGCACATCTGCTTCCAGTTATTACAGACCCTCTGCACCTGAAGTTCAGTGCATCTTTTGTTTCTCTGTTTAGGTTTTTTGTCCCAAAGGTAATGGTTATACTTTGTCCTACTTTGGTACAGTTTTTGCCTTGTAATCCTCTTCAGTGTCAACTTTAATGCTGAGAAATCTCAATAGACTTTGCAGTCACTCATCATGCTGTAAGAACTTAAAAAAACATGAAAGCACAAGTCAGCCTTCTGTTGTGATTTGTGGGTCTGGATGCTGTTGTTGACTCTGTTGCAGGCCCATAATTTTGAGATTCTGACCTATGAAATGTGTCCAGAGCCATATGTCATATGAGTATATTTGCATGACTGAACATGACATAACTTTCAGCATTAAGAGGGGATCACAAAATCCTGTCTTATCAATATAATGCTTCTCTCTCCTGTTTTAAGACTTTTATTCAATCACTGAACAATAGAAATGTTTGGAATTGGCGGAAAAAACCTTTTTCCTGTCACTTTGTGTGTAATCCTGGGACTTTGACTTGGAAGATTAAAAAAAAAAAAAGTTTAATAAGCTTCAGTAATGTAGAAATAAATGCCAAAATTTCTATGAAAGCAAAACCTTAAAGTTCCCTAAATATGGACATGGTCATGTACTTAACTCAGTCTTTTCCTTTAAAGCAGCAGCAGGTTACAGTTGTTGCTTTACAAGACCCTTCTGCTGTTGTACAAGACAGTCTCTGACAAATAGCATTGTTCTGTGTCCAGATATATTTCATCTCTTGAGATGAGCTTTTTAAAGTAGTTCACAGAATAAGTAATTGATCTATTTCAGAAGTTGGTGTTTTTGTTAACTTTGACCAAACTATAATTCTTTATTTGATGATCTCAGGACATAGTTAAAAAAAATAAAAATAAAAAAGCCTTAAGGCTATCTAGATTATAATTAAAAAACAATTAAGGACAATACTAGTTGCTTCAAAGAATCTTGATTTCTTTAATGATGATGGAGCAGTAATATCTGAAGTAACTTGGTCTATCACAATCAGTGTGCTTGTGTGCAAATTGAAGGAGCATTCTTAGTGAGTGTACATGATGCTGTATTATCTGTTCAAAATCTGTCATGTAAAAAGCTATTGTTAAATTGTTATGTACCCCTGATCAAGAATTCTTCTAATCTGTTCTTCTTGCCCTGCCAGCTTCAAAATAATTTTATTGAGGTCCTGCTCACCTCTACTGCAAAGTGAGCAAAGAGTAGTCTTTTTTTAAAATAATACTCATTTTTGTTTCACATATTGAATGCCATAGTCTCTGTGTGCCATAGTCTCTTTGCTTAAACTCTGAATTTACTGAAAGACAAAAACGGAAGCAGTGGATGTACTCTTAGTGCTTCTCTAACAAGAATGCAGAGCTTATATTGTGTGGATTACTGTCAGTGTTTTTTTTCCCGAAGATGCAGAATCACATAATTGCATTCTGAAAGTCCATTTTCATCCTGCCCACACTCAAGTCCAGAATTTCTTTGCTGCTTATTTCCTCAGAATGAAATGAATGGGTTTCACTCCTTTCTTTTAGAGAGGGCTCACACTGAGGAAGAGGAGTAGGCCAGCAGCAAGTGGGTGCCTCGAGGTTATGTCAAGAGTATCATAGCCTTTTTCTTCCCTGCGCAGAGCTCTCAGTCCTTGCCTGTGCCCTGCTGTTCTTCATTGGTAACGAATGTATCATTACCTTCTTCTGCAGCTTTCAAGCGTTTGTGACTGACTTTTGTTTAAAGATGAAGCTCACCGCTTCTCACCACATTTTTCCTGAATGTGGGAAATATCACCTCCCGCTAAAAGAGTTGTTAAAGCTATGAAAATGTATTTTTTGCAAGAATGGGGAGGAAAAGATGAATTTTAATTTGATAACGTATTCCAACACACCCTTTCTGTTTTACTTGTGTCAAACTCATTGCTTCAGTTAGATCTCTGGCCTTATGGCAGCTACCTATGGCATAAGAAGTCCTGCTTCAGTGGAAAGAAGTGAAAACAGTACATATGACAGGCAGTATGTATGGTAGAGAAATAGGGATTTACAGATGACACTGCAAATATACTTCTTCTTATATATATATAATGAAGGATATTATATAATAAGTATATACAATACAATATTATATTATTATATAATATATAATATTATTATACAATAAGTATATTATATGTATATATATAATTATACTTCTTGTATCGTATGACTGACATATTTTAAAGAAAAACTTAAAATTGCAGTGCAATATGATTTTTTTTCCCTAAGGAGAACCCTTCAGTAGTGGAGGGATTCGACTTTACCAAATGACTTATGTTGAGTTTTTGAGGCTATTTGTGACTTGCTCTGTGTTTCTGTATTTAAACTTTATGCAAATATTTGTGGTTGCAGTTGGTTGAAATGTAAATCAGTCAACTGAGTTTGTATATGTATATAATACACTTATAGTTGGAAATCTGACAAAATATTCTCCCTCAAGTACTATAAATGAAATTATCAGAACAGTAGTAGTTAGTAATGCACTTCTGAGGATTATACCCAGGAGCAAATGTTAAGGAAATGATGCAGATGGATGGGCAAAAATGTTATGAGTGTATTTGCTGTAGTATATCCTGAAGGCATTTTCAAATTTTGCTCTCTTTAAAGATGAGCATTACTCTTCCTAATAAAAACCTGCTGGGACATTAACCTTGAAAGTAGTCATAGTACTCTAAATTACTAGTTGAGGTAAATTGCATTACCTATATTAATTAGACATTTGGATCTTCTACTTTGAACTAATTAAGGGCCAATTCTAAATCTAAACTTTACAGCAAATCATGGAGCACTGTCTAAGTCCTGGCACTGCAAAGAGGCTACTTCTTTTATCCCTTAACCAACAAGGTATTATCCTGTAGTACTGGTTTCCTTCATTACTAATTCCTCTTTCAAAATACAGGAAGTGTAATGAGGCAGACAAGTTGTTTTTACCTGGGTTCTTATTAGTTTTTATACACTTAAGAAGACTTCTTATCATTTATGGAAAACAGGAGCACATTTCTAATTCAACACAGGAGTGTCTTACTTAAAGAGGAAAACTTGTACAGGTAGTATTAATTAAATGCTCACCTGCAGCTTTTAGCTGTGCTTCTGCACGTAATAGCTCACATTTTAGGAGTCAAAGTTGACTCTTGTCTTTATATTGCACATCTGATGTTATTATCAATACACCAGAAACACACTTTGAGAAAACGTAGAAAAATATTTCAAGACCCTCTAAGCTGGTACTATCAAAGTTTTATATTAGAGATCTAGGACTTTTCAAGCCCTCCTGGTAAAAGTAGGGTATGGCCCAAATAATTCTGTCTATGAAACTGCCATTTTTTCCAAATTGTTGCAGTGTTGGGGACTGCAAAGTCTCACTGACTGTAAAGGGGTTGCCTAATGGACTGCTTTCTGCAAGGGCCACACTAGTTTGTCCATACTTGTATGCTGTAGTGCAAACTTTTCAGTGTCCTGAGGTTGTCTGTCTATAAAAACTGGCTGTGAGAGACATGGCAGGCCTATACAGCTCTCCCTGGGAGGCTTGTGTCTGATATAAGATGAAGGAAAAAGTGCTAGGCTGTTCAGAGTGTGACGTTCTCCTGGTGTGTAGTAATACTGGGATTTCTTGACGGCCAGTGAGGAGTTGTAGCCTTAGACTGAAAGTGCAGAGTGTTCCCATGAAGTAGAGAAAGTACCAACAAATGCGAAGATTGCAGCTTTGGACAATATAACAACCACGGAAAAATTGTAGGGTTTGTATTTGATGGGGTTTTTTCTATTTCTGTAGACAACAGTGAATCTGTTGTTAGTCTTAGGACAGTGTGTCAGGGTGTTTCACTTCATGTTTTTTTTCTGGTTTTACACTTGTTAATGTAAGAAAGGCGCTTACTAAGCTTCCTAAAACATGTTCTCTATTTTCCTTGAAAGGTATTCTCTCTTTTATAACCACTTGAAGAACATTGAGCAAAGTGAAGAAGGCCTTGATAAATTTACAAAAAGTTACAAAACCTTTGGAGTTAACCAACTTCTGGAAGGTGGAATATATTGTAAAGAGTGGGCACCGGGAGCAGAAGCAGTGTTTCTTGCAGGTGACTTCAGTAAGTATTCCTAGGAATATTTCCTCTTCCCTGCACTGTTTTACTTCCTGTAAAGATGATCTTGTAGCAATGATGACATTCTGATAGTGAAAATGTATTTCATGGCTTAAATGAATAATATTTTCCTCCATGTTGCAGTAGCCTATGAAGTATGTGTTTCTGTTGTATGGTCAGTATTATATATTATATATATATTTTATCTCTTTTAATACCTGTAAGGCAAAATCTTGTGTCATACACAAAAACTTGTGCAACTTTAGGCTGTGTCTAAACTGAGGTTTTTTTAAAACTCTATAGTTAGGCTTTTATAAAGCTGTATGCAGAAAAGCAAAAGTAGCAATGAAATAATTTGCTTTATATTTTACTGCTCAGCATCAGTGTTGTCTAAAGGGCCAAGGCCCTTGAGAATTCTTACCCATCATGAGAGTGTAGACAAGTTCCATTGGAAAATGTCAGCCTAAAATCAGAGTAAAATACTAAGGAAAGAGTAGGTATTCTGTTTTGAGGGGAGAAGGAAGGATGTTAACAGAATAGGAAGGTGGCAGGGTTACATGGAGGAATTGCATTGATTGCTCTGAGAACCAGAAAGACTATTCCCTTTGAATTTGAAACAAAAATATATATTTGCTTCTTATTCAGAAGGCTAGTTACACCCAAATCATGTTCTGCAAATTCTTAAATAAAACGGGCATTCATCACTGCTCTTAAATCCTGCAATGCTAATTTCTATCTCTTTTTTTTTTGCATGGGATTTTTGAGCTTTGTTTTGTTTTCCGTTTTCACCTCTCTACTCTCTCTCTTCAAGGTTAGATGTTAGTCCATCAGGGTACTTGATCTTTCATTCTGGTTGTTGCTGAAGAGGGATTTTATCTGTGAAATGATTTTGTTCATTTAGCTGTATTTCAGAAGCGTGCAGTGTTATTTATCCAACTTTGATTTTGCCAAAATACATTTAGCACTCCCTAGATCAGTATGTATTTATATTACTAAATGGTATATAAATTGCCAGTTTGAGGCAGTTAGCTACTTGTGCTTAAATGCAAAGTTAAATGTTGAGTATTCCTTCTTCCTTACACCTGTTTGAGGAAACTTGAAAGGACAAACTCTGTATTTGAAGAAAGGAAATCATGAACTTAAAATTGTATGTATTTAGATAACTTTAAGAATTACTGCATATGCCTTTATTTGTGGTATCTGGTGGCACTTTCTAAAATACTGTGGTTAAACTTTTGTAAAAATGTGTGTAATAATAAAGAAATAAATAAAAAGTGGTTTTGAGTCTCATTTTTAAGAAGTTTTTCAATGCTTCGTAGCAATCTGCCTTAGTGCTGGTTTTCCACAGTCCCAAGATCAACATATTTATTAATAGAATAATCAAAAGAAAGTATTTAAATATTAATGTTATGCTTTGTTTTCCAAACAAATCCATAATATTCATGGTGATAATTTGAGTCTAAAGACAATGATTACTTTAAAAAAAAAAATCTTCTGTTTTTGATGCAGAAGATGAACAGAAAAGTTAATGCAACACCATTTACAGCCATGATCCTGTCTGATATGGTTAACCTAGGGAATGGTAGAGTAGCTTTCTTTGAAGTACCCCATGTCATTTTATTGGAATAGACATTGATAAAATAGGTTAGTGTAGTACTTGAATTTTAATATTGGAATCAGATATGTCTTCTGGTTCAAAACTGAGTAATGAATCACATGTATAGCTCACCTACTGCTAGATAATAGTGATTTCAGTTATCTAGCTGTCCTGCAGTCAGTATTGATGAGTTGTTTTAATAGCTTAACTTTATATGTATAAAGATGCAGAAAATTCTCCTCATGTCTCCTCTACTTGCTCAACCCCACCCATTGCTCAAGGTTTTCCTGTGGTGTAATAGTCTTTAAATTACTCAAAGCAGTTGAAGACTAGAATGCAGTAGTTTAAACATGTATTTTAATAGATGGTAATTTTAAAAACAGACTTAGAGTGAAATGTTTAATATTTTAAAAAGAGGCAGTAACTTGTAAATTAGCTTATCAGGTTGGGGGGGGAAGTATATGTATACCAGAATGCAGGAGCTAAAATCTGGGAAATGGTTTTCTAAACTCTACTTCATTCAAAATATTTAATGTAATGAAGCAGAAATTTAGGACTAATATCTTAGAGTAGTTGTATCTAGACACTAATGAAGTGTATCAATAAGAAGTGAAGAAAGCCTGAAAAGAAACTCACTTTAATGTGGAAAAACTGTTTCTTCTGTATATCATTAATCAGTGAAGTATAATAATAGTAAATAATAATAATAATAGAAATCATAGTAAAGTATCCATTCATAGTGTACTTGGAAAGTCTGAAGAAATGGAAGATTGTCATTTAACTCAGATGAGCTTTAATAACATTCTGATGAGAAATTGGGTTGCAGAACCCTAAGACTTAATTTCAGATTGTTGCATATATGTATAATTAAAACTGAATCCCTTTAACCTTTATTTAAGTTTTCAAGCAGGTTAAAGTCTCAAACTAAATCTATGATTATATTATATTTAAGTTGGATATTGGGATTGCTTTTAATAATTTATTTTTTGTTTAAACTAAAACTTTTTCCTCAAGAGAACTGTAGTGGAACCATATGGGGGAAAACTAAAATATGGTTCTATATAATATGAAAACTCTCCATTCATGCTTTGTTTTTGGAGATGGATGACAGCGTTTTCTCAGTGTTTTCCTTAATAGGGTATTGTCTGCAAATCTCTTAGATATTCGATGGAGAGACATATAAAAAAGACACCAAATATTAGTCCCTGCCATTTCATCTTATGCTTTTGAGGATCAAAAACTAGTAAAAGTTATAATGGGAAGTATAGGCTATGTACAGAGATCTTGATCTTTCAAAATTTATAATTAACCTGATAGTTGATAATAGCTTTATTATGAATTGTGCTTAAGATAAACATGAATAATTTATTTCTGTAATTATATACATGTGAAGTCTCAGTCCTGTAAAGCTTATTGTGAATGAATTTGATGCCTTATAGCAGACAATAAAGCTTTTCTGTTAAGGTATTTTGACCCAAATAATGGTATTTTTATACTTCTTTCTTATAAACTTGAAATGGACTGTAGAAAAATTCTTAGTATCACTGTACATTACCGGAAAAAAGCTAGAAACTAGTAATAGCACATGAAGCTGTATTTGGATGGGAGAATGAAAAACATAAATTTAAGAAAATCTGAATACTGAGTTGTTTTTGTCTCTTTAAAACTCCATAATTGGAGAGAAAAAAAGTATTATATCTGTTAGTATTCTAGTATGATGCTTTACTCTATCTGAGAAGTATTAAATGAACATCCAAAACCATTAAGATTTGTCAATTAGTACTTTCAGCATCTCAGTAAATCAAGTGTATGAGGCAATTAGTCAGCTGAATTTCCGATACCAGAGGCAGAATCAACATTATAGGCCCCTTAAAAGGTCTCAGTGATAATGCTGAGTGTTTCATCCATGTGCTGTACTGCTGAGGAACTCGGTGACTACTGGCAATTTATTGCTACTTTACAATTGACTGTTTCAAAATAAGTCATAGAACTGCAGGTTTTGAGGGTAACCCAAGGAATTTATTTGGGAATTGGAACACTCAACATTGTATTTGGCCATACAGAGGCTCAGTGGGTTATCTATAAACAATGCTTTAATTATTAAAAAGGAAAAAAAAAAAAAAGCTACTGGCTTTAAAAAGCTTGTAAGAGTATGTATGCATATGCTAATTTGGAAGTCAGTATTTGGTGTAATACATTATCATATTTGTGCTTTTTTGTTCTTTGGTCCCCTTCTCTTTTTTGTGCCTTCTTTTCCTTCCCAGCTAACATTAGATCTGAAATGTTGATCACTGTGTCTGTTTGGTTTGGTTTTTGCTTCCTCTTTCTTGCACTAGTGGGGAAGGCTTCTGGTGGGAGTGGAGGGAGGGTGGGCTGGTTGGCTTGGGGGTGGATATTTATTTATTATTTAAACTCTGACAGGCCTCCTTCAAAGTAAAGAAAAGGGAGATCTTAAGCCACCAGCCTTCATAACTTGGAAACTCTTCAGAGTGCTTTGTGGGTTTTTTTCTCCAAACTTTTACTAAGATCCCAGATATTATTATGATATCATATTGAACTTCTTACTGCTTCCTTCAAAGATTTTTATAGAAAAATACCTAGATTTGATGAGTAAACTCAAATAGTGAAACTTCTGAGGCTACAGATGACTGAAGGCAGTAGACTGAAGTATAAACTGATATTAATATCCAGGGAAACACCCTATCTGAGAAGTAATTACACTTGTTTTTATGTTGGAAATAAGGCAGTGTGAGAGGAGAAGACTAAATTGGCCACTATGTAGGACAGTATAGTGTCATTGGAGAATCCATTGATGTTCTGATTTCATATTCTAATCAAGTGGAATAAAGGTACCTTGTTGTAATAGTGTTATTTTAATGCCTCTTCCCTTGTCTGAATTGCTACTTGCCACTTTCCTCAAGGACTGCTGGACTCTGTTCTCTTTAGGCATCTTTCAGTTGATCAGAAAATATATAGAATGTGGAACTATAATTGCTATAAGAGGTGGGTTTGTTTCACTTGAGAATTCAACCTCAGTTTATTAAGATTTTTTCACTTTTGAAAAATAGCCGCAGCATTGCACTGATGTATCAGCTCCTACATTGAAAAAGGCAATGGTTTGGTTAAAATGCAAGAAGTACTCCTTTGCTCTATGAGAAGAAAGGTAAGTGTTTGATTTCTGGTGTGAAACTCCAAGTTAAACCATGAGACTCAGAGCTGTATAGCTATATACTTGTCAGTGTGAAAACAGAATCAGGAGATTGAACCAGAGGTCACTTAAATTATGATTTATCTTTGTATTGCATGTAAGTATTGCATTTAAATTGAGTTTTCATGACAAATGATAGAACACAAGCCATTATAGCTTTGTACTGAGTTCTAGATTAAAGTTCTTTGCCATGCTAAGGGTGCAGTTCTGAGCAAGAAGTTCCATTGTGTCTCATGTTGCTGGTATAGGATATAATGTTTAAATAATTGGCTCATTTTGAAAGATGTAATCAGAGATGGGAGAAATTGAACGAGGCTATTGAACGTGTCTTCTGTGTTGGATTAAGGTATATCTGGGGCCTGAACTTGAGTGCAGAAGCTCTTGTCTTTGCGTATGGCTTATGGGTATTCTGTGATGGTGTCCTTTTTTCCTCAGTTCTATTCAAGTTGATTATTTGAACTTCTGGTAATTTTCTCAGCCTTTTTCTATTTGTAGCTATTGGCAGAGTCTTTGAAGTCTCCTCAATCAAAGATATTTCTTTTGACTATTTTTTTTAACTTCACGATAGTCTGCTAATGAGTTGTTGATTGGTTGGGTTTGCTTTTTCGGTTGTTCCTTAAGGCATTTTTGGCTAAGTTTTGCTGAAAAATCTGTAAACTAAGCAGTAAAACTGAGAAGCCTGAAGCCATTTTCTCTCGGAAGGCAGCCTTCAGTTTTCAAGGTGTTTAAAGTTCTTTATGCTTCTTGCTTTAATACAAAGCGATATTTTCTGTTGTAACTTTCCAAAGTGAGCTCCTGTCCAGGGATAAGTATTCAACAGTGGTTTTAAGTAGGACCATCTGGGGCAGATGGGTGTTGCTTTGCATTTGTTCTTTAGTCATGAACCACAGACACTGAATCGTGAAGGGCTGCACCTGGGAACAGGAGGGATTAATAGGAGCATCTGGTATTGCTGGCAGGTGGAAGGGAAAGTTTAAGCAACACGGGCAGAATTATCAAATCTGTCTGTGGAGAGCACAGATACTAAAATAGGTAGAGAGATGCAACTGTTCCCCCTCTGAAGCAGGGAAGAGATGGGGTTTTAATAATAGTCTTGAGGATTTTTTTTTAACAATGTAAGAATTCAGTGGTTTTGGTGTAAATAATGAACTCTGTGCAGTTTTGCCAGGGGGAGTTTTATAGAAACTGGGCCTAAGACTTTTTTTGCTGTAACTTTATTTTGCTCAATGTTAGTGAGTTGTCGCCTGGCACGTTTGGTTTGGTTTGGTTTCTGAATTGTAATCAAGAGGTACAGCTCAGCTGGGAAGACTTTCATGAGAAGCAATGAAGATGATCAGGTATCTGGGGGCAGAAGAAGATAGAATTAGTAGTGAATCCCATGAAGTGGGTCTTGACTATCATAAATCCTAACCAGTTCTTTAAAGCTGTCTTCTTGCAACTTCTTAACATTGTTACATTTTTTGTCTTTCTTCTGTTTTCTCATTTTTGCTTGAAATGTTTATTTCAGAAAGTCTAGCTGTTTATAGTTTAAAAAAAATTACACTTCATTAAAGTCACAAAATTCTAGGGATGTATTCTACCTTCTTTTGCCATGCCCTGAAATAAAGTAAATAACTGTATTATAGACTGTAAACACAGCCTATACTTTGCAGTTTAGATATTCTGTTAAGGAGCGTTGCTTAATTGCTAAGGCACTGTTTGTCTGATATTGGTCTTAGTAGATGTTAGTCATGTTTGTTTCCTTATTTGTCTTGATAGGAACTTCAGAGTAAAACCAATGGGGAGGACCCATCTAAATCTTCCTAATATACAAGCTCTTCTGCTGTTAATCAAGCAATAGCTTAGTAAATACATTCTTTCTGCTAATATGTGTAATTTGTCTGCAATATCCATATACTCTAATCGTGATAAAAACTATCATTTAAATCGAGTACTGAATTAATTGCATTTGTGTTTTTGAGCATGGGAAATGTTTTATAATAGTAGTCTCTTTATTGCTTTTGACATTGCTCTCTACTGTAAAATGAACAGGTACTAGATAATTTATCTTGCATAGTTATTTTTGTCACATTGTCTGGCCTGTTTGATTTGTACCTTTCAGTTTTCTTTAGTTAAAGATTGGCAGTTCTCAGGTTTAAAAAGCTGTGTAAGTGCAATAAGCAACTTTGAAAGCAGCCTGGTCCTTTTCTGAAATTCAAGATGTTCCTATCTTGTTAGAGAACATTCTTTTTGTTGCACTGCAGACAATATTTTTGATTACTGATGTTTAATAAAATATGCATAGTTGAATATAACTTCTTCATGTCTCTACCTCCCTTATTGTGATTTCTGTGGTCCCAAAGTGATGTTCCTGTTCCAGTCACGTCTCTTTTTTGTTTGTTTTTAATTGCTTTTAACCTTGACTACCATGTTTAGTAGCAATGTTGTTTTATATGAGCTTAGATTAATATTCTTAAATTGAGGACTGTTTATTTTTCTTTTGGTGACTTGTGGGTTTTGGTTGTTTTTTTTTTTTTTTTTTTTAATTGCATCAGCTTGTCAAAATAGGGGCATTGAGCAGTGTGCGTGTCTAAACCTGGTTTGAGTAATCTACTTGTGGAAGATGTTTTTGCCTACATTTTGTCCACTTCCCCTCTCCATAACCAATGTTTGCTAGTTATTTTTTCCCATAGTGATGTAACAAGAATGTCTGCTGACTTGTTTAGGATGTGAGGTTTTTGTTTTTAAATGTACCTTAAACATTACTTTTCAGCTACAAGTTTTCATACCACCCTGATTTTGTGGTATTAAAATCAATAGGTTTTTGGGGGAAGAAGGAGGGGTTATTTTGAATTTGAAAGAAGATGAAGTAGAAATGATTTAATTGTTAAATTGGAATTGGAGTATGGTTTCACAGTGAAAATCTTACACATTTCATGTTACCTGTTTTGAATGTGTATGATGGGATCAGATATAAAAGTATTTGTGTCTGCTTTCACAGAAGTTAACTCTGAAAAAGATGGAACACAGTGTTACAACTTTGAATTGTAATTGGACACATTTTAAGATAAATACTTAGTATTATTTTTATGTTGTAGATGGCTGGAATCCATTTTCTCATCCATATAAGAAGTTGGAATATGGGAAGTGGGAGTTGTACATTCCACCTGGAGAAGATGGTTGTCCTGCTGTGCCCCATGGATCAAAACTAAAGGTGTTGGTTCTAGACTTACTCCAATTCTTGTAACCCTTCTTCCTCATTTGTACGTTTTGTGTTTTTTTTTAAGTAACTTTATATTTTAATTGTTTTAAGAAGCAGAATCAGCTTAACTACTTGTGCAAAGTAACCTCAGGGAGTGAAACATTAGGCATCACAGAGTTAGATTTTTAGGAAGAGACATATGTGGCTGAAATATGGATATAGCGTATTTTATCATGTTACACCATGAAAACTATTTACATATTGATAATTTGAAAAATAAAAAGTAATGCACATAAAAATCTTTCTGTATTTGATGCAACAACTTGAGATTAAGATCACATTCAAATCTCAATACCTTGGTAATTTTTGTTATCCTTTTAGCCATAGCTTTTCAGGTGATCTTTTTGTGTTGCTTTAATGGTACACACAGATTTGTAAAACGTGTATCTGTCCTTTGGGAATTAAGTAATTAAGAGCTGTAGGCTCAAGTAGGTTAAATTGAATATAGTTGTATTTCATGAGTATACATGAGCTTAAAATTCCTTCTTCCAGAAATTAATGCAAAGTTTCTTTGAGCTGTCAAATGCCACAATTGTTATGCTTAGTGCAGATATACATAATGAAGACTAACTCTCAGTAGAGTTGATTATTTGTAGGTGAATGTTAATTTCAGTTGGAGATGTACTTTGTTGCAGTCAGAGCTTGAGTTCCAGAGATGATGAGTGCTAATGGGGGACAGCAATGAGTAGTTAAGGAAAGAAAGGTACTGAAGTTATCTAAAGACTAGGAAGATCAAGAAACTGGGAGCATTTGTGTAATACTGCTGTGTTTTCAGGGCTCTCATCAACAAAAATAACATACTGAAAAAATCCTCATTTATGTGCTGAAAAATCAGCTTAGGGAAACAAGAAATCTGTTAAAACAAAGATATGTATAGAAATGCTCTGGAAATGCTTACTCAATGTGTGTGCTTATCTCTATGCTTTTTGTTATGGCTTATGAGATCATCCCAGTAATAAATATGGATACATTGAAATTTAGGAATAATCATTTGAGGAGAAAGCTATTTTTATTTTATAGAGCAGGAAAGAAAAGAGTTGCCTGCAACTCAGAAATGCAGTGATTATGCAGTAATGTATGAGAGTGCAGAATGATTATTTAAGATTTTCCACAGTTTTGAGATCTAAGAAGGTGAGGTTAGATTTCTTTGATTGTTGCTAAATTTATCTTCTGTATTTTATCTACAAAACTATTGACCTCATCTACTGTAGAATATTTTAGCCTCTGTATAGAGATAACAGGTGTGAATGATGAGTGTTCGTAATTGTTAACATAATAGCAAAAAGCATAAATTCTTAAATGTGTTTGGAGCACCTTAAGATTACTTTTTTTTTGTCTGTCTTCCTATATAATCACTGGTCACATCTCCTATTTTTGAAGTATCAGTCTTGATAGTACCTTCTCCCTATTCAGAATTTTGTTTGAAATATAAACTCCATGAAGCAAAGATTGCATTGTACATAATTTGTTTAGTATGCAGAATTTTTGACTACTGATTGTACTTGGTGCTGATGTACTAGTGAGATGAATTGCTGAGGTTCTGTAGGTGCTTTAAGTCTTCTGGAAGCCATAAGATACCCAGTTGTTTTTTTTTGTTTAAACTGTCTTAGACTTCTTTTTCACCCTGCCACTTTAATTGTGCTTTTCCATGGTCAGGTTTAAACAAAGATGTGCTGTTGTCACTGGCACTCAAAATAAATGATTGTCCAACATGTCTGCATGTGAAATAGATTTGCTTTGGAGTACATTCCTGGGGAAAAAACCAAAACATCTAACTCAAAGATTTACAAACTTCATTCACAAGTGTAGATGTCTGTAATTGATAACTTCATCAAACTAGTCCCAGCCTCATCTGTAACTTTGCTAATAATCTCTCTTTACACTGTTTTTGTTCTGTGTCTGAATCTACCACATCACAATGTGTACTTGTGATGTAATTTGGTGATATAACTAGCACATAAAAAGACTCCAGTTAACATAGTTCACAAAAGCTGCAGTGAGGCTGGAATATTCACAAGGTAGGAAGGTACCTTACCCTCAGGCTACAGCTGATCTTCCTATCCTCCCTCATTCCACTCATGGGTTCAGAAAACTGCTTTTCTGTAAGTTTTCTTTGAATCCATGGTTCTGGTAGATTATGATAATTCATAAATGTATATATTTTTTGGCAACATGAGGACTTGTGTTAGAACATAGTTCTGCACTTGTTTGTTCATGTAGAAGCTGAGAATATTGGATTGTCTGCAGATGGAAATTGCTATGCAGACTGCAGAGGTAATGTTTAAATCCACAGGCACTGGTGTCTGCACTAGACGAGGCAACAAACTCTTTAGTAACGAAAGTAATTCCCATTTTTCATTACTAAAGAAGCATAAGGGAATCACAAGGTTTAAATTTTTTTTACCAATATGACTTTAAATATTTAAGTTAAAATGCTCGACTTTAGACATTTGTGTGGTGATTAATCTGTTAGGGTGGGGGAAGTCTCCTCCAGAAGGTCCTTATCTTTAGCTTCTGTCTACACTGTTTTCATCCTCAGTTCTACACAGACAAATGCCAAGTTCTGAAGTGGTAACAAGGTCATTCCTTTTAAATAAGTAATATCTAAGCCAGAATGGGAAATGGATGGAGTGCAGCTGGTGACACTAATTTAGATCAGGTCACAAAATATTTTTGTAGGAAAATAAATGAGGAGCAGAGGTCAAACATTTGCCTGTTTTCAATAGTAGTAGACTGTCTACTGTAGCTCTTCAGGCAGTCTTCTCATAAATAAATATAAACATTGAAGGAAATGAGTAATTAAAAAGCCTGCTGTAAATCTTCTGGCACTTTTATGTGTCAAGAGATGGATGCTTATGACAGTTGAGTGAATCCCTTGTGGATTATGTTATCCATCTACAAAATAAGGTTATCTGCTAGAAAAGGGCGTCTCCTTTCCTTCTCCTGTGGATCAATTGGGAGCTTAGAATGAGTTCAGTGAACAAATAGAGTTGCTGTTGTGGTTGTGTGGTGTTTGCTTTTAAACTTGTGACAGAGTTGTAGGCTGAGCACAGGTTAAAGCCCAAACCCAAACTTTGTGCTTTAATAAATGAAGCCTCTTTACCTCTCTTTATTTGTAAAGGGGTAGTTTAAAAGATGTTTTCCTTAAAGACTAGTATGTTTGTCATTCTACAGTGCTGGCAGTTGGGGCGCAAGTGTGCTTACCTTCTTTCATGGTTGAAAACGACTGAATTTTCTCTTCATTGTCCGTATTTGTAATGACCTTATTACATGATACAATAAGCTTTTAGAAAAATTAACATGGATAGACTAATATAGCAAGTCCTGTCATGTGTTGTCATCTGCACGCAGGAGTTTAGTCAGTATTCTGCTTTGTTCTTTTACTGTTCATTTGTAAATGATTTTTCCAACTGCTTAATAGTACCTGTACATTAAGTTTTCTGTAGTTGGTAAGATCCTGATTTGGAAATAGTGTTCAGAGGAGTTTAGAGATGGGGATAATAGTGGTAAAAATTGAGATCTCAGTATCTGCACTGGGGAACTTGTTTAATGCTATTTATAGGAACAACATAGAAAATGCAGAACAAGTGGCAAATTGAATCCTAGATGAAAATAATTTCCAAATTCAGGGCTAGTGATCAAGTTCTAAAATATTTTTACACAGCTAAATATGAAAAGATGGCAAGATCAGTACCTGAAAAATATTGGCAATTATAATTGAGCTACCTGCTGCCCTAGAACATTGAATAGGAATAGATCTGTACTAAGTTTTTCCTTTGTGAACTGGAGAGGATATATTAAAGCAGTAAGAACTATTCAACTTTCTAGTAATGACAGTAGATCTGTGATTTCTGACATTATTGACAGAACAAGAATTTTATATTGATAAACTTTATCTGACAATATGCTGGGTAGGTGCGCAAAATTATATATGCAACTAAACATCACTTACATATTAATGAAATTTAATGATTCTGGCTTATTTCTGATAGGAAGGTAAGAGTCAGGATGGCTGACGTGCCTCCATAATGCAACTTTTACCAAGAGCCAGTGAAAGATTTGGAAGTTGTCTGTAAAATATCAGTGACTAAGTTTGTTTGTTTCTTCCTACATTTTTGAAGCTGTATGAGGTAACTGAGAAAGCTACCCTTTTGCAGTTAACATTTATGTATATAATATATATATAATTAACAGATAACTTCTGTGTGCCATGGCAGTTTTCATCATTTCTCTGTGTATGCTGACAGAACTAATTAAATACAGCTCAGGAAACAAATACCATGTTGGGGTTTTTTGTTTGGTTGTTTTTTTCCTGGAAAGGTCACTCAGAAAATGGTAGAAACTTTTAAAAAACTCTGTATTCCATTGTTTGCTGTCTATATCCTTTTCTCCTTCACACACATCTGTATATATATATATTTATGTATTTAAGTGGCAGAGTTGATAGTTTTTTGAGGGAGTATCTTGTACTGTAATGAAGTGATTAGACTTACTATCTTGTGCACTTGTTAACACAACATTCTTCTACTGATATTCCACTCTTGCGTGTGAGTGGTTTCAGTGATTGCTGAATAGTAGTTATACGTGCCAAGTCCAACGCAAAATTGGGGCAGGCACAAACAAGAGTCACAATTTTTTCATAAGTTTGTACGAAATGCTTTAAAAGTTCACTACTATTGGCTTTATTAGTTTTTCAGTCCAAATGTATTATCCTTTTTAATATTCAAGTGTGCAAAGGAGGAGCTACATTGAGTCAGAACACTAACAGTTTATTAATCATGGTTAAAAGTGCCTAAAAATATATTTATATTCATGAGATGCTGGGTAGAGAATAGTTAGTCATAAGGAATCTTTTAAAAACTTAATTCTTACAGTGTTTACCACTGTGTCCTATACTTCATAGTAGATCTGCATGCTCTGTGTCTAGCTTGTAAACCTTGAAAAGGAATCAAGTATGGTGAGCAGGTAGGTTAATCAGTGTCAGGGAACCAGTGTTAGTGAAATCTATCAAGTGTAATTGCTGTCACTGATGAAATAGGTGGTGTTGCAGCTGACCCTACTGATCAGGAGGTCCAGCAGTAAAGTATCAGATCCATGTTGAGTTCAGGCCTCATGCACTTCAAGCAGTCTGCAGTCAAAAATGTGAAGGTGTTTTTAATGAGAATGTGAAAACCCAGGTAAGTTTTTTCATAACAGGGGTAACAGGCTGATGGTTAGGATGCTAAGTATAAAAGTGTTAAAGATGTTATGGGCTTTCAGTAACATAAAATGTAAATAAAAACATGGAGTACTGTGTTGGAAAGGACTTCAAGGATCAACTGGTCCAACTGGTCCCACTTTTCCTGGGAAGAGCATGGTCTAGTCGTGATAGTCCAGCAGCCTATTCAGCTAGATCTTAAGTGTCCAAGATTGGGGAATTCAGGGCTTCCCTGGGGAGATTGTTCTTGTTGTGAAATAGTTTCTGTGCAGTGAGAGAGCTTTTACAAAGGGAGCCTTGAGTACCCTAAGAAGAGATACTAAACTTGATTTCAGTGAGAAGCTTCCTGAAAGTGTTTGATGTTTCCTTACATGTACAAATATAAACACTTTTAATTGTTCTGGTTTTCACCTTAAGTGGTGGGGAAAACGAATACCGTATCACTTAAATTTCATGTCTTAAATGGTGTGTAGGATGCAAAAACCTCCAAAAAAACCCAAATCAGGTGTGCCCAGTGTTCTGCACCATCATAGTATATAACCTATGTGCAAGAAGAAGCAGGCATGGCATTCCTGGGCTTTTGAACTTTACAAAACAGGTCTAAAGTCATCAGCATATATGTTTCTAGATAACAGCAGTGCTGAATGGAAGCAAAACATTTGTTAAATCTGTGGCAATACCCTTCATGTTTCATCTCTTGATTGTGAGCCGTGGCCCTTCAGCAAGTTGTTGTAGGCTTCTCTGGGTTACAGATGAGGTATTCTAGCAGGAAGAATTGTTATCTCATTGGGAGGTAAATAGTCTCTTGACGTTGTGTGTTTGGATTTAGTAAACAATGTGTAACTACTCACAGGAGCGAGTTGTAGCAGCAATGGACCATTGTAATGCAATGGACTGTTGCTCTTTGGAACCTTTTTTGCAGACTGAGCTCAGCACTTCTGAATATTCTTGTTCAGTTGTTTTGGCAGGCTTAGTTCTCCTGTGACTTGAAGATTGCACAGTTCTCTGGTAGAAAGTTTTGCTGTTTAAAAATACTTTTCCTTTTAGTTTATCCATACAGAAGAAAAGGGGGAGAGGTGTTGAAGAGGCCTTGAAATGGAATTTGAGTCTGTATTAAGTATATATAAACATGGCTGTGATTCTTGTGGGAATTGCTTTTGTTCTGAGGATATGGACACTGATTAGGGAAAGCTCCTGACAGTCACTGCAGGGTGACTTACTGGCAAGTACTTCCTGACTTTCAGCTGCATTTGTGTATAATGTTAAGAGAAGATTATAGGTCAGGTAGAGAGTGGAAGAGAAACTTCCATATTCTAATGGACTTACTCCACATCTTGGATGCCCAAGTCGTTATGAGATGGAATCTGTACTGGCAACACAACCAACACTGGAGCTCTTGGAAGGGACTTCTCTGAGGTATTACAATAAAATACTCAAGGTATGCTACTTCAGAGTATCAGAAAGCAGTTGAGTTAATGCACCCAACAATGTGAGGGGACAGTCAGGTGAGCTCATCCCAGACAGGGGACCTCAGAATGGAGGGAACACATCACCTTCACTGCACTTTATTTTCCAGCAGAGACAGTGTGCCCTAAGGTATTTGGGTCTCCTGAGTTGTTGGACAGGGAGACGACAGCAACAGAAGGGAGAAGACAGTGGAAGGACCACTGGGGCCATAGGCTATCCCAGTTTGTAAGACATTGTGGGATGTAAGACAGGAGGTAGAGGTGTTGAGCGTGACCTGCCACATCTCCAAAAGGTGTTTCACTGTCAGTTTGAGACAGCTGTGAATGGGAGAAGCAAAAAGTGACCACGCTATGCCACAAGCACCCAGTTGCAAAGTACATTATGCAGCAGTTGTCCTTTATAAAAATACTTTATAATTGAGGATCAGTAATACTTAATGCTTGGGTGCCCCTGTTACATAATTCATCAGCTTCTTTTTCTACATGACATGGCTTCAAACAACTCTAATAAGTTACACTTATTGTGTATAAAGTACTTTATCGTTATGGTTGCTTTCCAAACCATGCTCTTGTACTCCAAGCCTCTTAACTAAGAGGCTAACACAATACATTTAGGAATGCTTTTATATAATTTAATTTGAGCTACATCACTGTTGTTATAGTAACTTGATTCTGGTTAAATTATAGTGGGGTAAAAAGTATTTTTTGAACTGTGTGTTTTAGAGATTCCAGTTTTCCTTTGATTTATTGATTTTTATTTTGGAAAAAGGTTCTTAAAATTGGGATTCTAGAATGAAAGAAAAGTTTAAATGCTATCCCTCAGAACAAATGTGCGTTATTCCCTTGCAAAAATAAACTGGTTGTCCCTCATAGCTAATAATGCCACCTTTGTGTAGCTAACAATTATAAATTCATGTACTTGGATGATTAAGTGAAGCATTGTCTCTGTACTTGTGCCTGTTAAAATCAATTGGGAATGTTTCCATGTGATGTTGCCTTCATTTTTAACAACTCTCTTATGATTTTCTGGATTTTAAGTTTGGCTTTCCTATGTTATTTTTATCTCTCTGCACAAATATTTTATAATACTGGGCTACTGGCTCCATCTTTTGAATTACTTTTATATTCAACCAAAAATATAATGTTTTCTGTATTTTTGTTAGTATTTGCTAATTATTATTTTTTTTCTGAGAATCACTGAAATAGAAAAAAGAGCAAAAACTTTCCTTTTTAACTTGATATAGTAAACTAGTTTAACATGTTCATATGTTCTTCATTGCAACTGAAATACTTAAACCACAAATGGAGCTAGATCTCCCTCTTTTGGAAAATCAAGGTATGACTTCATGACTCGGCTTATAAAAAAGGCAAAAACGTATCTTTTATCTTGATTGTATTTTATTTTTGATTTGTTTTCTTTCCCTGGGAGAAAAGGGAAGGGGAAAGAAGGGGGAATTGTGAACAAATATTTGATATCACTAAGAAGTTGAGATTGTAAAAGCTGATGTAATAATATATTTACAGAAAAATAATTTGCACAGCAAATAAATCTCTCTCCAGTGATTTATGAACTGCACAGATTCATCTGTAGAACTTTTTTAAATATGTAAACCAGCTGAAAAGCACTATTTTGTGTCTAAAAAGTGAATATTTTTTCAATATTTGATTTAAATGCTTGCCCCTTTAGCTGATTTATTCACCAGAAAATTGCTTGAAAGAAAAAGCTTTGTATCAGCTGACTTAGTTTTGACAGTAGTCGTAAACTGATGAGGAAAATAAAGCCAGAGAAAGGGAGACTGAATAATGTGCCTGGTGTTCTATTACGTTCCGGTGTAACCCATTTGCAATTTAGGAAGGAGAACAGCCTGGAAGACACAACATGCTGTCCGTTCTTTCCAAAACTTCATTTCAAGGTTTGTACTCAATTCACTGTTAGGAAATAACATCGGTGACTGCAAGCACCTTGACAGATACGCTTGATTTCTTGGTTATTTGGACCTGTAGGAATGGAGTACAGTAAACCTTTTCAGTGGAAGTTGAGTTCTGGAAAGATCTCCCATTTACCATGTGTCTTGCCCCACCAATCTGGGTGGAGGGTCCTTTTGGGAAGGTGCTCTTGACTACAGGAAGCTGAAGTGTTGAACAGTTTCTGATTCCTTTTCCTCCTTACTGCCTCTCCTGAGCTTTGTTAGGAAGGGCTGTGCAGTAGCAAGAAGAGTGAGGCACTAGTGAAGCTGTGTTTGCTTCTTCATTCCTTGCCTTCTATTTCTGAGGCTATTAGAGAGAGAAATGTTTTATCTAGTCTCTAAAATCTGTCAGGTAGAGTGAGACAATTTCAGAATAATGCTCTTGACAGTACTGTTTGATCCCAAATTTTTTTCAGGCTTTTAAATTTTTATCTAAACCTTTTTTTAAGGCAAACTCTCAGACAAGAAGCTCTAACTTCTGGTCCTGTGTTCTGCAGTGGGTTTCATTATGTTACAAGAAAGTGTTCTGCTGTGGTCCCATGTATGAAGAGCCAAACATACCAAAATGCTGCCTCTAGACTATAGTGCTTTTCTCACAAACCAGTACTGACCTTTAGAAAGAGACTGATAATAGTTGCCCTCCTCTGATTTCCCTCTGTGTGCATGAGGGGGAGAGGGATGGCGATGTGACTTCATCTGCTGTTGTAAATGGGCTCAATTTACATTGTCCACTGGCAAAAGATGGTCAGAACTGGGTGTTGTATTCTGGGTACTAAACTCAGGGCTGGGTATGCTTTGTGGAAGAGAAGGGGGTGGCTGAGGTGCACAGGGAAAGGTACTTCCAGCTCTTCTTCCAGGTGACAAGTGAGAGGGTAAGTGGAAATGGTCTCCAGTTGTGCCTGAGGACCTGTAGATTGGATATTAGTAAAAAATTCATCACTCTAAGGGTGATCAGGCATTGGAATGGGCTGCCCAGGAAAGTGGGGGGTTTGCCATCCCTGTCACTGTTCAAGAAAACATGCGCCTATGGCAGCTGGGGACATGATTTAGTGGTAAACACAGTGATGCTGGACTCAATGATCTTTTCCAACCTAAACAATTCTGTGATTCTCTGTTTCTGTAGCAACTTGAGGGGGTTGAGGAAAGGATCAACAATTTCAAGAAAAATAATAAATGATCTTACAGCAGGATTGTATTGAATACAGGAAACAGCAGTCTTTGAAACTGAACAGCATTATGAAATAAAACCTAAGACCAGGTTTTCTTCCAGCAGTAATATGTCTGAAATATATTGAGTCATATTCTTTCGTATTCTTGTAAATTATTAGTAGTGCTTGCCCTTGGTTTACCCAATTTTTGCAAAAGTCAAAATGTGGATTTTGTCTACAGTGCACATTTTGCTAAAAACACACAGTGTACAAGCAGCAATTTTCCTTCTCCATGTCCTTTTAGAACAACTGGGGGAGGGAAATACTGTGATGTTAAATTTCTGATAAATTTCATGTAGTAGAAGAACTGTTACTGCAGCATCTAACAAACTTCGTAGAAAGTCTTTGAGCTTATCCTGTCCACATTTTAGGTTTGGGGCTGAACTTGCTTTTACATCAGATCCATATTAACTGAGATGAGATGGTGTTTCCACCTGTGTTCCTGCAGCTTTTATGTTTAGATAGTCTTGTCTCAGATTTGAGTAGATCTGAAGATACTGTAATACTAGAGATTGTAAAATACAGAAATGATAGCTTATTGACCTTATATAAATAACAACTCACTGATATTTCCATATTTATATTAAAGCTAGTCCACTCTCATTATATTAGCTATTGTTAGTTTGATGGCCAATTTAATTTCATCGTTGTATTAAAAGCCACATATACCAACAATCATTCCAGCTGCTTTCAAGCTATTAAAGTAATGAAATAATAATACAGTGTTTCAGAGCAGTTTATTGGCTTGCATATATTCATCATTTATCTAGTTATCAATTCGTCATTTTCCTTTCTTCAACTCCGTCCAGTTTAAATGGCAAACCACTGTATTTCTCAAAGAGTGGAAATGTCTAAATTCTTTATTATTAAAAAATCAAACAAATAACAAACAAAACCAAAACAAAACAACCCCCAAAACCCCAACCAAATCCACCAGGTGATAGTTTTAAATGAAAATAAATGCCTGAAAAATAAGAAATCATCAAGACAACGTGGTCTATTTCTACAGTTTCATCTGTCATAGCAATAGCACAGCCACTTTAAGCTCTATTTTACACATTTTTATCTAGATTTGTATTTGTGAAAAAAGTTTGAAAGTGTTGCAAAAGTTTCAGACTTTTTATCATTAAGGATAGTGTAAGAAAAAGTGTGAGTTCTGTTTATAAATAGGCAGCAGATTTCCCTGAGTCACAGTTTGGTTGAAAATTAACTGGATATAAGTGCAGAGTTTTCCTTTAAATGCCCTGAGACACCCATAATGGGGTGGTGGATGTACTGTAGGTGATGTGGAAAACCTTGGAAAGGCAGAATAGTGGGATACCTGAAAGTCTCAAATATCTGAAAAATCAAGGCCCCTGAATCTCACTTGTCCTGCATTGGCAGCACCATTACATTAAATGAGACTTATTTCAGCTTCTGAATTGCTCCAAATGTGTTATTGCCTTTTTCTTTATGACACTGGACTGCCTTCAGAGTGATGGTTTCCCCTTAACTGTGATAAACTCCTTCTGAGAGTTTTAAAGATCATCAAAACTGACCTATAACCTCTATACTTAGGTTTGTTCTACAGGTAACTCTCTATTTCATGAGTTTCCTATACTCTAGTGGACTGAGATTGTTATTTTGATACTAATGTTCCTGTGAGATTTTGTCTTCCAGCAGTGCAGCATTTGGAAAATGGGAATGCACTTGTGCTCACCAGTTTTTATATACCTTCAAAGCCAGCCTTTGTTGGTTATATGTTTCCTCTCATTATAGCCATACATTTGTTTATCTACTGATTTTTATTCAGATCTGAAAGTTTTTGCTTCAAAATTAATCACTTTGGTAGCACTGATGCCTTAAACCTCAGGTTACCAGGACGTGTTTTTGCTATCTTCGATGTATTCATGTATGAAATCCACTGCACTAATTACAGTGGTTTAAATGCTAAACTTCAACTGTGCTAAACACTTCAGGCAGAAATTTTGACAATACACCCAACATCTCTATAATGGAAAATGAACACAAAACACGAATTTTTAACCTTTGCATTAAAAAAAAAAAAAAAAGAAAAAAAGATGTATAGCTTAGGTTAAGGTCTTCACTTCTGTTGTTTTACAGTTGTGCTTATATAAATGGTATATCTGTGCCATATCCATTTTTAGAGCAAATTGACTTTTTAATGTCAGATTTTGAAGGATGTTTTCATTCTGTCTTTCTGACACTTATTTGTGTGAGAGCATTTATTTACATGTATTTATATTTCACTTGGAAGCCAAAATCATGTGACTTTCAAAGGTCTTGTGAAGGATTTTGAATTTGTATGTATTATTATGTGAATGTATTTACTACTAGAGCAGGGGAAGAAAACCCAAAACCATTCAAGGTGAGCTGTTTGTAGAGTTGATGTAGGCAAATTGAGCATGACTGACTTTGAATTTTCTACATTATTTTATTCAAAATTTCCCATGGGTAAGCCACCTTGGAGACTATGGGCAAGTAGGGGAAAAAAGACTTTATTAATAGAGTTCTTAACAGGCTGGCTGTTGTAAGAGACTTTTCTCTTTGCTCAAAAAAAGAAAAAAATCATTATGTTGTCCATCTATTATGCAGTTGGATAGTAAAATACTACTATATCTTACGTTTCAGTCAAAGAGGTTTAATGTACATGGTGGCAAGTTCTTTAGGTCTGTTAGTTTGTCTGTATTTTTATTCTGTCTAAATTTGGGCAATGTAAATGTAATGCTTTTGAGATACAGATTTCTTCCTAACCAGTTTTGGGTATTTCTAACATTTTAAACAAACAGTAGTTTTTATATCAAATGGTATGATGTGCTTCCTTGTATATCTTAAGGAAAGGACAAGGACATAGCTCTTGAAAATGAAGTGGGTAAATCCCAAAGCCACTTTGAAGAAGCCAATTTAATGAACACCGTGATGTTATGTATGTTCTTTAGAGAACATTTTTTTGAGTTAGTTAGAAAATGTAAAGTCAGCTATAAAGTGTTGATGGACTAAATGGTAGCTAGCTTAGACTGCAACTTTTCTGAAATTGTTTTTACTCAAACTAGTTTGGAACAAAAGTACAGTATCTATTAAATAGACTTATAGGTACTTTGTCAAAAGTTACTATATTCAGTGTTTTTTATGCATATAAAACCCATAACACACATGCAGAATATACATGGCAGCTACTTTTTATTTTTTCATACCTGAGCACAGCAGAGAATGGAACACAAATAATAGTTCTTGGATGAGTGGAGCAAGAGGTATTATATGTGCTTTATATTATGACTCCATTTATTACAACTTTTACTTATATGTAATTATTTCAATTCATGCCAAAGCAAATATAGGATTGAAAGCTGTTGGACTGTTTGCCTTAGAGATATCTTTCTCAGTCTTGGGCTGAATTACTGTTTGTTTTGGGGTGCCGTTCAGTTTGGTTCTTTTTTTTTTTGTTTGTTTGTTTTTTGTTTTTTGCTCATGCATCAGTGAGGCATGATGGTGTGGGGGTTCTGTCTCAAGAAACTTTAGAAAATATTATATGAATTCCTTCTATTTCTAAGTTATAAATCAACCTTTTACAGTATCAGCAGAGAGGAATAAGTGGATTGAGTGCAGAGCTTGGTAATTAAACATAGGAGTGATTCTGTAAATGAGATTCACATAAAATTAAGAAAAGTGTTAAGCAAGCATAGGAATCAAGAACTGAATTTAACAGGGATCATTTGATAGTGGTCTAAGAATATTGTGTTGATTGTCCTGTAAACCAGAGACTGAAAGGAGGCAACTTTATCAGCTTTAGTGCTATAATGATGCCTTTTTCTGTTAGTGGTGTTCCTATGGACTCTGCTTTATCCATGAACAGCCCATGATGTTCAAAAATTGCAGGAACGCATGAACAAAACTGAGGTTTCTGATGTTGTAGTGAGGTTAATCTACAGCCATGGCTGGATGTATTTCTACCTACACTATGAAGAAGGCAACAAATAAATTTTCTGATTACTTGTGTAAAATAAGTGCTTTCCCCCTTTTTTAGAGGTTTTTTTTGTGATATCTACATGGTTAAATTTTATGACTTCTATTGTTGGATAAATATATCCTTTTCTTTCAAGAGTGGGAGTTTTCTTATACCTTTCCATAATGGAGCTAAAAGTATGCAAAATGAATCCAAAATACTAGATTGTGAGCCTCAAAATAGAGCAGACTCCAAAGTCTAAGACTGCTGAAGTGTGTAAACCCAACTCTTAGCGAAAGTGGTAGATTTCCACCAACTGTTTATGGCTCTATATTGTTACTATCATAATATATGGCAAATAAATGTATGTCTTTGTTTCTTGAAAGTTTTAGTTGCAGCTATTAAAATTCTGGCTTTGAAAGTTGATAGAAACTTGTATGATGCCCTGTAAGTCTCAGTTCCTGAAAAGTCTAACCATTAAACCTTACTCAGTAGATGTTTTGAATAAAAGCAAAGCTTGTACTTAAACGAAGTGACTCCTGAAAAACTGGTAAATCAAATGCACTGATGCCTCACAAGTGAGGGGAAAATATGGTCAATTGGAGCTGAACAACAGAAGTTCTTATACCTTGTCAGGAGGATGGGATACAGAGCTATGGTTAATTAACTGTAGAAGTGTGAGTTTAAAAAGTGAAATAACTGGCTACTCATTTAAATGGATTTCTAATCTCTGTTTTTCTTAACTGTTTTTCTTTGCTTAATGGTTTAAATTAAAGATAGTGCATGATTGGTTTTAGTATATCATAATAAATAAACTTCCTTCCCCCCCCCCCAAGTAAAATCTTTGGATTAAACCAGTACTACATCTAATTAAATAATGTTCTGAATTTAGATTAATTACTTTATATTCTTTAAATGTTCCACTGCTCATAAGCCTGTCTAGTGTAAATTACCCTAAAATATTATAGAGAAAGGAATGCCAACATGAGTAATTAGGTATGGATGTTATATACAGTAATCATCTTATTTCTGTGATGGGTAAATCAGGACAAAATAATAGAAGAAGCAGTAGCATCATCAGAAGTATGATATCAGAAAGAGGAGATAAGTTTTTTTTTTATTTTATTTTAAGAGTAACTTGAAAATTGTCAATGCTACTAGTAAGGAAGATCCTCACAGTGTTGATATAATTTACAGAAATACTCTTTGGGCCACCTTTGCTAGCACAGTTAACAGAAGAAATTTTCCATGCAACTGTATAGTGCTTCCAATAACTTTCTCAGATTTTTCTGATGAGGCGATTAATCTCAATTACTCCTGCTTATAAAACCTATTTTGAATTGGAGTTATAACAGTATGTACTGAGACACAGCAGTCCTAGTTCTTTGCCTTACTCTGCCAACTTCCATTAACCTTCTGCATATAATTATTTCCCTCCTTGCTGGTTTAGGTGACCTTTAAAAGGTCCCCTCCAAGTGACCTGTTCTATGATACTGTGATTCTACTTTCTTCTGTGGTTGGGTTAAGAATACAGATAATCTATCAAAACAATGAAAGACACTTGCCAGAGGCAAACCCACAATTATTTGATAATTGTCTTCTTCCAGACTATCTGTTAGGAATTGAGAGCAAAGAAAAGACACTTTTATAACCAAAAAAAAGAAGGGGGGGGGAGTTCAACACACCTCCCCTTTTCATCTGAGGCTTTTTAAGATATTCATAGTTCTCCTTACAAAAAAAAAAAAAAGGGGGGGGGAGTTCAACACCCCTCCCCTTTTCATCTGAGGCTTTTTAAGATATTCAAAGTTCTCCTTAAAAAAAAAAAAAAAAAAAAAAGCCCCTCCCAAAACCAACTACAAAACAAAAAAAGAAACCAAGAGCCCAGCCATCAATTTCCTAACAAAAGCAGAATTAATAATTCCAGGACTTCACTTGCTTCTACGTTTCTAGGTTGCAAATTTGCAAACCTTCATTATTGTTACAATGGCAGCAGAGATACCAAGGAAAGCAAGAGTGGTGCTGTTTCTTGTGCACTGGGGAGAGAGGAGGTGGGATGGGGTGGAGGGAGGTGAGAGAAATGGAACAAGATTCTGCATCTTCAGAAGAGAGACATGACAGCAACAACTGGCTTCATAGTATAACTTTCAAGTAGATGGAATAAAAGGAGGAATATTCAATGTGAGCAAGTCACCTTCAAATGCTGGGCAGGCTCCATTAACGTGCCCTGGTAGATTTTTCCCATGGCACGCTGGGTGGAACAAATCCTGTCCCTGGAGAGAAACTCTCCCTCTTGGTCATTCCAGGTAGTATAGAATTTCCTTATGAGAGAACAATTCTACTTCTAAAGCATATTCTCATAAGAATTTCTTGCTTCCTTTGAGCCAAAGACAAGGCCACACTGGTTGTATAGTTGACAGTACCAAGGGGCAGGTGCTGAAGGTTGCCCTGCATGCAGGGGACATAGCACAGCATGGACCTGTTGTCCCTGGTTCCCAAACATGCATCGCTACCTTCCACCCTTTGGATCTCATCCATTCCCAAGGGTATTTTTTAAGTTACAGGCTACATTATTTGCTCAATAGAGCAGAGAGGGCCTGTTCAAGGCCACCACCTTCTCAAAGGTCCTAGTACAACATCATCCTCATAATTATTTCAATTTTGCTCTTTTTTTGCAAAATTCAAGTACTCAAAAAAAGCTCCTAGGTTTGTGTTTGGTCACTCTTTCTGGTAAAGTGAAGTTTTATGAGCTTTTGAAGGAAATAATGATCCCTCTTTATCTCCTGTTATGAAACAGAGGAAACTAAATAAATAAATAAAATAAACCCAACACTAATACTTTGTTTTAGCATTAGAATGATGAAGGGTTCCAGAGAAACTGAAAAGCAGCAGAAGAAACCCAGCAAATTTAAATTTTACGTTTTGTTCTTGACCCAAAAGCTGACCTGGGCTTTCTTGCATTATCTGTGGTTCTGGTCTATATGACATTGGTAAGGACTCACACTGCACAGAAAAGATGAAATTAAGGTATTAAAATTGTCTAACTAGTTTGTTTGTCAAGTTAAACAAATCACAGTTCTCATCTTGATGGCATTATACTGCATGTCTATTTAAATTTATAAGAACATGGAAAGGAAATAGCAATGACAGGGGAAATTAGGAGAACCTATCAGTAATCCATTTGGGAAGGTTTTTTCTCCCATTACTTATATAAAGCTTGTATATATCCTCACCTTTCAGCTCTTGCCTGTGAACATCACTCCAGTGTCTGACATGTTTGGTTTTCTATCCCTTTACAAATCATCCCAGTGAACAGAGTCATTCTTCCTTCTCTTGACTTGCATTGTGTATTTGTATGTTCTTTAAATTAAATTTCTGTGTACTGTACTATTTCATTCCCCACAATGGTTTGCATAGGAGGCACTGTATGAGATATATGTGACTGCATGCATATGTTGTGGTTATTTTATAGGTGGTGATTCGTGCTCAGAACGGCGCGCTCCTCTATCGTATTTCACCTTGGGCAAGATATGTAGTCCGTGATGAAGACAAAGTGAATTATGATTGGGTACACTGGAATCCACCACAGTCATATATAGTAAGGCTTAAATATTATTTTCAAGAGGTGTATAAACCCAAGTAGTATGTCATCTTTGTATCCCTGTTTGGAGTTATTTCACAAAAAGGGAATTGCAAACTAGTTGAAATAGCTACCTGAGAAGTGAAAGGGTTTTATTCATGGCTTTGACAGAAAAAAGTGACTGTAATGATGGATGTGTTTGAGCTACTTTTCCAGTCCTCTGTAGAACATATGAAAAATAGTTACCAGATAAACTGGTATTTTAAACTTGGTTTCCTACTTGTTAGGCAAGATTGACAACTGTTTCAGGACTGGGTGTCCCTTCCTGTTATGAAGGAGAGCAGGGAATTATCAGCACAAGATTTAAGAGTTAGTTATCTACAAATGCTACATTCAGTACTCAATCATAAGTCAGTGTTATATGAAGTCAGAAAAACTTTCAAAAATAAGGTGCTCATGCTCCAGTCAAATCCTACTTTCTTTGTACCAGGAAAATCCATTTATTGAGTCTAAAGCCCTCATACTTCTTATGTACTGCTATAAGGGAGAGAACTCTTTATGTGATATATGAAAAATACCCTCAGAGAACGTTTGGAAACTTCTGACTGCCCAAGTGATGCTATTCCATATTAGACACTTCTTGATGTTTTTACTGGAAAATGGTATGCAGTGTTCTGTGTAAGAGATGCTGCACTCTCTCTTTTGAGTTAAATCTTAGCATCCCCCTCTAATTATGAAGCAACTGCTTGACTAAGAAAGGGTTACTCACATGGAAAACCTTTTCTTAAAAAAGTAGATAACATAATATACAGTAACTCTTATTTTTAAGTGTGTAGTTTTTATCAGTGTAGTGACCTACACTATATGTGGTGCTTTGAGACACCTCAGTCCTCTGTAAGAAAAGGAGTAGGGAGGTAATTGGAAATGCTGTGATTGATATGATGTGGAGTGAAAAGAACATTTGGGTGCAGACAAGGTTTTACTGAAAAAAAAAAATAAGAGCCGCTCTATGAATAGGAGAGGTGTCCAGTGGAAGTAAAACACATGCAACAAGCCTCAACCAAAAGTTTTGTTCTTGTCCTTGTCCCTTTAATTTATGTTCATATATGTATGTTTTTAATTAGATTTTTCCTGCCTTTTCAAAATGTCACTTGAATAATAAACTGACAAATAAGATATGAAATTTTATAATTTTTTAAGTGCAATGCCTACCATCAGTTTGTACACTTAAGTGTAATTTAAAAGGGTATAAGAAAAGTGTTGAATCATGACTGTCCAGTTTCTTGTTCATAAAGAATGTTAATTTGAAACAGACATTTGCTTTAACAGTTTAAAATGCTTAATTACTTTCAAAATATTTCTACTCTCAGAGAAAAAAAACAGAACAAACCTTAAATTATATTTCATCTTGTGCAAATCACATGATTGTGACAACACTCCTAAGCTGTTCCTAATGACAACTATTTGGTTTTTTTCCTTGTAGCATAAGCATCCTTCCCCCAAGAGATTAAAAAGCCTAAGAATCTATGAATCTCATGTGGGGATTGCTTCCCCAGAAGGGAAAGTAGCTTCTTATAAAAACTTCACATACAATATACTACCTAGAATAAAGGATCTTGGTAAGTAATAAGAGATGCTTGAAGAGATTTTTTTTTTAATGTGCCTGTGCTCTTTTTAGAAAAGATAACTGTCAAGTATTTACAGGTTTTTTTGCATTTTCTGATTACACATACTATAAAAATAGATTCTTAGGTGAGCAAAAATTAGAAACAAGTGAAATCTGTGGAGAAGAAATGAAGACTGAAATAGGATATGTGAATCAAAATCTATTTCAGGGATTTTGAAGTAAAATGTGATTGCTAAAGCCTAGATAAATCTTGCAGGGCAGTTTGCTTTTAGCATGATTTTCAACTTGAAAAAAGACCTGGTTTTGTGAGTCTTCAGAAAATTCTTAATTGTCTCTACTAATGTAAAGTTTGGTTCTAAAGAGAGACAAAGAACTACCTGGATTTTTTTTCTTTCACCAGAATAGACAATGTAGTTTTCCTTTTTTAAATCCCTGAACAGTAGCTGTGAAGTATCAGAACATGGAAACTTTAAATGTGAAAAATCTTTTTCAGGAAAAGAACTTCTAATATATTGGAGAGGATGTATGAAACAGCTGGTACTATTATCTCAGGAAGCACAGCAAAACTGTTCAACTCAATTTCTCTTGGATTTTTTTTTCCATGTTATCTTTGCACTGTTTCTGTAGTGGACAGTATTAAAACTTCTTGGCTTTTACTGCCTCGTGATGAAATATGTTTTGTTACGCTCAGCTGTAAGATAATCGTGACGTCCGTAGTCAAAATCTCTGTCTGTGGTGGCTGTGTTTCTACTTGTTACTTTTTTTATTTTATTTCATTTTATCTATCAGAATCCCTGAAGAAGCCATGCATTTTCACATAGGTTTACATGTTAAGTCAGTGTTTCACAGAATGTGGCTTTTGCCCTTTGATGAAGTTAAGCTTGCAGGTGTGATGAGGGAGTTTACATGTCTGGAGTCTCTCAATGAAAAGTAAATTTGGATTCTACGTTATGTATTTGTGACTCCTTACTGCCAAGGAATTTCAGTTGTTCCAGAAGGTTAATGTGATTTACAGAATTAGGAAAGCATTCTGCTTTACCTACAAAACGTCATGAAAGGGTTGATATACCAAAAAATAAAAGCAGTATCAAAGTTAAGTAGGGTATGCAGGATGCTAGCTGATGTTCTGTCTTATTTACATTAAGTAAACACTATGGGAATTAAGTATTTTTTAAACGTATTTTTAAGGTCTGTTAGATTCAGTTTTGGAATGTCTTACTTGTTAGGAAAAGTTTAAAGACATTGCTGTATAAGAATTGTAATGTATTAATATTTGGTAGAAATATGTGCATGACAAATAGTGAAATAAATAGCAAGCAAATTGAATGAGATTAATTTGATGCTGTGTTGCTGTTTATTTGTAAAAATGCTGTAAATAAGAATAAGTATAATGAGCCTGAATTATAAACCAGCAATGAATCTGACAAATTGTTGAGCTCATGCCAACTGTCCTTTAATAATAGCTCTGTTTTTAAATGTCATAGCTATAAAAAACCCGAGGACAATAAAAAAACAACTCACAGCATCTTGTCTAAACTAAAGAATGAAGATTTTTTTCAAACTAAGAACTGGTGATGGTGTGAGTCTCAACAGCCTGTAAATAAAACGTGAAAGTTATGTGTTGTTGATAGTGCTCACTTGATAGCTCTCTGTGACACTTAGTCACTGATATTTGAGATGGCTTTAGTTAAAATTGTGGCAAGTACTGTGGCCATGGAGAAGATCAGATGATCAGGCTGGATCACCTCTTCAATAAAGACAGGCTGAGAGAGTTGAGGTTGTTCAGTCTGAAGAAGAGAAGGCTTTGGGGGGACATTATAGAAACCTCCCAATACTGGAAGAGGCCCTTCAGGAGAGCTGGAGTGGGACTTTTTGGAAGGTCATGTAGTGACAGGGCAAGGGGGAATGGCTTTAAACTGAAGGAGGGTATATTTAGATTGGAATATAGGAAGAAATCCTTTACTGTGGGGGTGGTGAAACACTGGAACAGCTTACCCTGTTGTGGGTGCCCCATCCCTAGAAGGGGTGTTGAGCAACCTGGTCTAGTGGAAGGTGTCCCTGCCCTTGGCAGAGGAGTTGGAACTAGATGGTCTTTATGGTCCCTTCCAACACAAACCATTCTATGCTTCTATCATAGTATGTGTAGCCAGTGAACAACCCCATACCCCCTGACTGCGAGTGTCAGAAGTGAAACACAAGTTCAGGACATGCAGATTGGTATAGCTAATAATTCTGAAGTTAAATAAAGGTTATCTTTGCATATCACTTCTTACTACATCTGGGAGTTTCAATATACCTAGTTATGTGTACAGCACTTGACAAAATGACTATTTCGTTAATAATGGAAGATCACATACGTATACACTATTAGGTAGAATTGCCTTTTGAAAGTTACTGAATCTTTAGTTGTTAATCATTGGAGTCAAAGGCAACTAAGATGAGAGAAGACTGGAAGCAATCTATTACAGTTGTTCAATCCTCTTTTAACTATCCTTAAAGCATAATTTTTTTTTGTTATTTCTTTTTATTGTAGGATATAACTGTGTCCAGCTGATGGCTATTATGGAACATGCGTACTATGCCAGTTTTGGTTATCAGGTCACAAGTTTCTTCGCAGCATCAAGGTAGGTTTAACTACTTCAGCATCTGTTCTTTTACCTTCTTTCCCATCCACTGAAATCAGAATCACTGTATATGTGTGTTTGCAAGTGTTTAATGGAAAGTAATTCTTTCTCTTAAATTCGAAATCAATTTGTCATAGTGATCAGCTGCTCTGTGAAACACTTTGTGTAGGATACAAACAAAAAGATAATAAGTAACTTCAGCTGTCATAGCATATTCTGCGTAATCCACCTTCAGCAGTCTTTATGCCTGGGTTTTGTGTTGTGGAGTTCTTGGCAGCAGCAAACAGGATGTGTAGGGTGCTCTTTTCTGTCAAACAGAACTATACACTGCTTGCTCATAATACACTTGATTAAAATCATGGCTCTGTGTGTTCTCTGGGAACCTTTTCACAGGCTTGTATCAGACTGTATTTAGGTTTGAGGCCTAGGGTGAAAATTGATGAAAAATGAATTCAGGTAATTTTAAAGAAAATTATGATAAATATGAATGTTCTGAGGTTTTGGGTTTTTTTTTCTTTTCATCTTGGTGATGCTCAAGTGGCAACCAGGTTAAATTTAGATAAGAAGCTTTTAACTGTCTTTATTAGCTGAAAAAAGGTGTATTGGGCACAAAAATCTTTATTTGAAAATATGTTGGAAAATAGCGTAGTACCTAAACCGAATAACAGCAGATGGTGTATTTTGCAGACTTTTGTGAATCTATGTTTACTTTTGCAGTCATTGTGTTACTTAATTCCAGCAATATGAATATATTCTTCTTTCTTATGAACTAAAGAAATGTTTAATATTAAACAGAAGCTTAAAGTTGTATCAGTTATCTTTTATACTGAATTTGACGTATTAATAATTGAAATGGAAGAATAAAACTGAATCTATCTCTGCAAAACATTGAGTGTGTGATGCAATTTTTTAGTGAAAAATTGTTTAAAGTGTTAGTTTGTAAGTAATACCTACTACTTGAGAGGCTGAAAAAATAACCTGTGTACAAGTGGAACCTAGGTGATGAAGAACTGCTAACTTTGATGTAGTTTTCCTGATTAATGGTCACTATTGTCAGCATGAGTCCCTATTGCACCACTCACATTCCATTTGGATTCTGGCAGCCGCTACGGAACTCCAGATGACCTGAAGGAGATGATTGATGTTGCTCACTCCATGGGCATCACAGTTCTGCTTGATGTGGTGCACAGCCACGCCTCAAAGAACTCAGAAGATGGACTCAACCAGTTTGATGGTACGGATTCCTGTTTCTTCCATTCTGGCTATAGAGGAAATCACCAGCTCTGGGACAGCAGGCTCTTTGACTATGCAAAGTAAGTATGAGATGTCACTTCACCTGTGTTAGTGGTTATTACTTCTTACTAGGTCTAAAACTACACTATTTGCCAAACTTGTAAACAGTTGGGTTGTTCAGCATTAGAATATGCAGAGTTAAGTTTCTCTACTTGTCTTAGGACTGAAAATCTGGCACTAAATGATGGTATTGAGGTTTCATTATTCTTCTGTCATCTATGGCTACATATATATAACACATATATAATATAAGTTATAATATAAACTATATTATATATAAAATATACAACATATAAAATACACAATATATAAATATATGTTATATACCATGTGCATTTTAAGTATTGCATAATGCTGTAGATTTACATTTATTTTTATTTTACATTGCTTATATATAGAGATACCAATTTAAATATTTAATATATAGAAATATATAATTGTGTATATTATGCACTATATAATGGATTTGTATTTTCATATTATATGCAATATATTGTATATTTTATATATGCTATATTATGTTTGTGTATAAAAATAAAGGAATAAGAAAAGCTGAAGAGAACTTGTAAGTTCTTGAAATCTATTGTCAAACTGTCAGGTTGTTGAAATATAGGAAAAGTTTCCCCCCAGGACAACTAACTCCATTCCAAAGAGCTTCCAGAGGTCAATCAGCAGTTAATACAAAGCAGGGGTCATGTTGAGCAGATAGTTTGAGACCCACTTTGGGCACACTTAATTAACCAGTATGAAAATAGTGTGTGTCAATAAGCGTATTAATGCCAGATGATTATTAGCATTTAATATTGTTTACTTTGTATTCTCTGAGGCATTGGGGCTGAGGAGATTGATCTTGTATGCTGAATATATCAGTGGTTTAAAAGGAGAAACAGACACAGGCAGCCAGCTTGTTTCAGTCTCCTTGCATTTTCACGTTTGTTCATTCCAGAACCACCCTGATTCCTCCCTTTACTTTTTTTTTATTCTTTCCCCTAAACATTCCACAATAAGTTTTGTGTAACTTCACAATCTCCTTAAAACACGTCTTAATAAATTCTATACAGTGTTACTCACTTATTCCATGATAAATTCTCTTTTTTTTCCCCCCTTGAGATGCATGATAATTTTGTATGACCTTTGTATCAAAGTTCTGGTTTAACCCTTTAAAGGTTACACTCAAGTGGTTCCTGCAGTGGCTCATCACTCAGTGACTGTAGGGTTCTGGTCTCTTTTCATTCTGTTAGTTTTTAGGTTTTGTGTGCTGCAAGTTTTTCCCATTTTTCTCCCTCACTTGCATTGAATTGCTGTGAACCTGATATACACTGCACTATTGAAGAAGTCATAGGCCTATTGTTTAATGAAAACATCTGCAAGATAATTTGTTTTCAAATAAGACAATCGACCAGTGTGAAAAGTGACTTATATGCTGTATTAGTTAATAGGATGAGCTGTTCTCTATTTACTTGTTATTTGGGACAATTTAATGGTTGAATTCAGGGGGACTTTTTGAATTGGGATTTTAATTATTATAAAAACTGCATTTTAGTGTGTTTAATAGTTTTCTGAGTTGCTTCCTATTAAACTTTATCTGAAATACAATTTAGTTTAAGTTAATATTAATCTTAAAGCTTTATTATAAATACAGTAGCATTGCACACTTATCTCCTTTGATGCTTACGTATAATCAAGTGCCAGACTGAATGCTGGAGAGGGGAGGTGGAAAGAGCTGCGAGGGGGTGAGATAAGATTAGGAAATAGCAAAGACCAGAGAAACTGAGTCTATGCACTGGATGGCTAAGGGCCCCTTGTACCATTTCCCATGCCCTGCCCTCTGGTGAAATGCAACAACAAATTTCAGTTTCCTATTTCAAACTTCTGTGGAAACCCTTCCTTCCCCTTCACAGGAAGCTGTGAACTGTTTCTAGTCCTTAAGGGCTTCTTTCATCCTAATATCTGATACACTGAATATTTTGTATGTGTTTATTGTAATATTTTAAGGCTTAAAAGATATAACCACCGTGTTTATTTTAAGTAACTCAAGACTGATTGAAAAATAGTTTGATTTTTTTTTTTCCTGGGTTTTGTATGTGCGGGTCCCAAACAAAGTTGTGAAAGAATCAGAACTGACATTTCATTGAAAATGTTATTTCTTTTTTTCCATTTAAACTATATTGACATGCTGCTAATTTCCATAGCAGTGAATGAGCAGCTCTAGTCTGGAAGAGGGGAGTATAAAAATCTGTGAGAGAGATTCAAGTCGCTGGCAGGTGTTGAAAGTTTGCTGAAAATAAATAACACCAGACACAGTCTATTGAATGGTCTATGGCAAAGCTTACTTGCTGAGAGCAATTTCTTCAGCTGATTCACTGTCCTGTACAGTGCTTGTACTAAATCCCTTGCCTTCTGTAGTGGGAAGAACTGTTCTATCCACAGGTACTTAAACATCAAATGCAAAGAATGCTCAATTCACTTTAGAATTGAGAGAAACTAATTCTCTGCCATGGAAGAGATTAAGGAACAATTGCTTTATCAGTTTAGTCTGTCTACATTTTCTTTGAAAGCCAAGATGTATGTAAATTTATGTCGCAGCATTTGCAAGATTATTCAGTTGTCTGCAAAGGGGACTGTGAATATTTGCTGTAACAGAATGTGGCAAAAGATCTATATCCATGCTGGGGGAAAAAAAAAAAGGATTATATGCTTCATGTATTTTAAATACACAAAATAATGTTTTTTAGTAAAGTTTATATAAGCAGAGAGTAGCTCCAAGAAAAGCAACAATAAAACTGTTCAAAGGACAACTTGGATTTTGTATCTTGCACAATAGTGCTACTTAAAAAAGTGGTGGCATGTTTTGTATTTAATATTTTTTAATCTATATTTATGCAAGTGTTGTCAAACAGGGAGCTTTTCTGTAAGTTGTGAACAGCAGCTTAAAATTATGCTGTTCGTGGTATCACAGGAGTATAAAACCTTGATATTGAAATGAAAATTTGCAGACAACTGGACACATAAAAGGATATTTTCCTCTTAATACTCTTTTCCCACAAAAGTATTAGAAATTATGCTTTAAAATTAACCAAAATATTGAGAAATAAAAATTTACTTTCATAATTTCCATAAGTTTTGCATGTTTTTGAGTTTTTATAAAATCTGGATCCTGGGTGGTGTTTTCCTGAAATGCTAGTTTGGCAAATCTTACTCTCCTTTGTCACCATCCCTTTCTGACTGTGTCTGTGCTCACCTCCCACCCCTTGCCTCCATCAGCGACCAACCCAGAAAACAGAATCATAAAATTTGTGTGAGAATTACAGTTGATTTTCGATTTTTTTTTTAAATATATTTTTATATCATTTGTCTTGGTTCGTGTTAAAAATAATGTGAGTTTTCGATCCCTGAATTGATGAAAGTGAAATGCCTTAGTGTAAAAGGGATGCCACAAGCTTGGACTCTTATTCTAGTTGGCACTGTCTAGTTAATTTTGTAGTAAATCAGTTGTCTCTATTGTGTTCCTGTTTAAGGTAGCTCACTTGAAATACATGCAACCACCTTCCCTCCCATCTTAAGCAAGGATTCTGCTTGTAATTAATTTCGCAAAAGCCAAGTATAACAATTTTTTCTTACTAAAATCATATTCAAAGGTTATTCAGCTGCGAGGTTCATTAAAACTGATGCTGTAGACTCTGGAGACCAGGTGGGATCACAACCAGAGTGGTTGATTGTGTTTTGATTTAAATTCATTTCTCCAAATAGCAAATGTGTCTAAAATACTAATCAGGCAAAACAATTTAAAAATAATTGAGAACAAGATATTACCTAGCACAGATAAGAGGGTTTTTTTTTCCCAAGTGCTGCATAAATAGAATGTGTAAGTGATGCTGCCTTTCTAGACTTACTGAGGTCTGAGTATATTGTTTTGATTAAGGGTCTTCCTGCTTTCTCCTTAGATTTTGTTAGACTCTATTCTCTCTTAATCCAACTATAAATGTCAATAGGTATACTGGTATGTTTCTGTGGCCCTTGAGGAATAGTGGTAGAAGTAAAACTCACAAATCAAGTGATGCCTTAAGTTTTGTTTGTGGTTTAGTGTTTAGTAGTTTGTTTAGGTGGTTTTCTTTTAATATTGTGACTCTCTTCACCTGAGCACTTAGCCAAAATTTTAAGTTCTTGCACGGTCTAGGAGTTAAATTTGGCACAAGAGTCAGAGGTTGATTTACATTCTGGTTTTGATTGTAATTAGTCTGGCTTCCTTGAGCTGAACAGTACAGTCTGTAAGAGATGATTTTGGTTGCAAAGTTTCAGGGCTAGCAGATGTCCTGGCATCTCTTTTTGGGGCTTTTTGGGGCCTTGTTTTCAAGGCTTTTTTTTTTTTTCCCCTAGACTGGATTTTGTGTCCATACTTTGGGGTTTAAAAAGCATAACTAAGCCATATAGTGGGAGAAATCTCTACTTTTATTTAGCCTTTTCTTCCTTCTGCAGTTTTGTGAAGTTTCGACTGACATCCATGCCAAATGAGCTTTGAAATGCTGCAGGTAGGGTTTAGAGTATAAATGCTTTGTCCCATGAGCCACAATTCTTACATCAGGGCAACAGATGACTTGCTAGTCCCCTGCTGCCTAACCAGATGTTCTCTCCAGCTCGGTCTTCTGAACTGTTGGTGGAACAGCTGATCATAGCTCAGTCCTTTTTTTTTTTTTGTTTAGTTTTTCATAAAGTGGGTTATCAAGTGCCATGGCTCAGAAACTGCTTTTAACCCCGCTGTGAGTGCTGCAGGAACAGGGCAGCTGTCAGGTGCTGAAACACGTGTGTTATTTCTGGTTTAGGTGGCCTACTCTCCAGCTTGCCTCTCCAGAGTGGTGTGGGTCACCTGAGGCTTTTCTTCCCTCTGCTGTGGCCCAGCCTCTCTGGTGCTCTCTCGCATCTCAAATGATTCAGTGCACCCATGTTGGCTGCTGAGACGGTGGCCTTTCCTGCCACCCAGTGTTTAAATCCTGCATTGACCTTGTGCTCTATTTTATGGGAAAAAAGGCTCCACTGACATCCATAGTAACTTAATTCACTTTGGGATCTGACTCCTTAAAGACATGTTGATCTTCTAACATTTTCAGCTGTCTCTATTGAGGTCAGTATTTAGTTTTTCCTTTAACAGCTGTTCTTAACCTGAATTGTTTTTCTTTCTTCTGATTGCCAACTTTGCCAATTTTTATCTGCCACTGATGTAATATTAGTACAGAATATGGACAGAATTAGAAGATGCATCTTTCAGAGTTTGGTGTTCAGTTAGTAGCGCTGGGATCCTAGTTCTCTTGTGAGAATAGCTGTCCAGAATTTGTTCTTGTTTTAAGTAGCCTACAATTCAATGATGAGCTCTTCCACAACATCTGTGGAAGTGAAAACTTGTTACCTTATTTGGGAGCATCCCCACGGATTTTAACTGTCAGTTTTCAGGATGCAGTAGATGCATTGCTATTCTTTATCGCTTGGACTATTAGTATTTTAAATGGGTCTAAGTTGATGCTTTATGGAGTACCACAGTATTAAAGATTGTGGTGCCTTGCCTAACCTAATGTTGCACTTAAGGAAAACTGACACATCAGCATGAGTTACAGAATGCAGATAACAGGTCATGTGTGTTCTTACCATCCACCCCAGGGTCACCTTATTCACACATGTTTTAGAGTGCAAAGATGGTACACTTGACTGCAAACTTAATTAACAAACACAAAGGATAGGTAGGATTTAAACACTGCTGGTACACTCGTTGCTTCCAAGATGACAACTGAAGACACTGTGCTGGTCAGGCAGGCATCAGTAAGGTGGGAGCAAGGAGCCTGACGCTATTTGTAACAGACCCTTGGTGATTCTGGGTTATCCTCTTTACAGTTTTGCACCTTTCCATGTTTTTCTTTTTGAATCCTAGAGCTCCTAACAAACCTGTCTGTCTGTAACTTTACCTTTTCTACCTTCTATAGTTCTAATCTAAAGACTTTCTTTCTGTTTTCTCTCAAAAAAGCAATTTTCTTAGAGGCTTAAGCTATGCAGGTTTTGGGACACAGCTGATCCCCTAGAAAGGGGGAGAGAAGAGGGAAAGGCAGCAGGGGAAGATTACCAAAGAATTGGGGAATCATATACAAAAGACTTGAATTCCCAGAGTGTAAGAACTGAAGTGTTTTCTTCTGCAGCTTCTGAGGATTTAGTAATGTACAGGTGATGTTCTTCCAGCTGCATTTATGCAGCAATAATGACATCCAGTGGCATGCCATATTTGTCATAAATATGTTGCCATTGTAGATATACTGTGGCCATTATTCCAACTGGATTAAAGGCAATGCAGAGATAGTTGTCAGCAAGCTAGATTCTCAGTGATTTGGTATCTTTTTGGTTATTGTTGATTCTATGGTAATTATAGTAGGAACAGTGATGTAGGTTGTATTTCGTGGTGTAAAACACTAAGGTTTGCTGATTTTAATTAATTTCCTGCCAATCTTGCTCCACTAAATTAGTTTTGGGAAAGCTCTGTATTTAAAGATCCCCATAATATGCATTACAACTTATTTGGATGGCAAAGATTATTTCTTAAGGACTGATGTAAGGAAGCACTGCTTGTAGTGTAATAGCGAGACTTTTATTCCTCCCTCACCCCTCATAAATGCAATTATTTTGATTACAGATTGACTTGAAAAAAAACCTGCCTGCATATGTCCTTAGCAATCTGCTTCTGCTGACTGGACTTTGACAGTGACTGTGAGAGCATGAAAGTACTTTGTAAAGTTTAAACATTAAAGTTTAAGACCTGGAGGTCTTAAGGCTGAAAATCTTTGGTTTTGGTTTTTTTTTTTGTTTGTTTTGTTTTGTTTTCTCCTCTTTTAAGTAGTAATTGTGAATGTCAACACGTAAACACAAGTATGGGGGCATTGCAGTTAATAAATTGCCTTTTTTGGAGGGAATGAGTACTGAAAGCATTGATAGAAGAGATGATATATAAAAACTGGCTGCAATGTAATTGGAAAAATTAAAATAACAGTGCAAAAAAAAAAAGTTCCAGCCATGAGCATATTATGATTTATAGTATATCAAGTCTGGACCTGCTGTAGAATTGCTTTAATTTTTTAATTAAACATTCATCTAGAAGCTTAATTACTGCACTGTACTTAGATTGATATAACAGACTGGGAGGTTTTAAATTTGTAGGTGCTCTAAAAACTTCACATATGTAGCTTTCTTTGAAGTGTTCGGTTTCCCATATTAACCTCCAGCGTGGTAATCACAGCTTTGTGTGAAGTTTCAAAAATATAGCTGCACAAAAATTGGTATAGTCATAAAGCAATGTATTGATATGTGAAAGAAAACCACACTGAAAAATTGCAGTCAATTGTTCTAAATTTTGTCAGGTAGCACATTTTGAAATATAGAGTTGACCACTAACAGCCCAGAAAATTCAATCATATCTTGAATAGATGCAGTCATTCTTACCTGAAGTTGATTATGGTCTTTCAAGATCTATTATGGTGTTAAAGATCTAAAATTACATGAGATTCAACACTTTACAGGGCATCATTTTGCATCAATCTAAATGATCTTGCATTTAGTAATCCACACTTGAATTGACAACTTTCTCCGCATTCTTAAATGATTGCTGCAGCAGGTTACATGGGCAGTGTCTGTTGTGAATAGAAGGTTGTGCAGGGGAAAAGGGTGATGGTTGTGTAAGTTTGAGGTGAGGAAGAGGTTTTAAAGAGAATCCACAAATGAAATGATGTTGACTTTCCTCTTTGGATGAAACCCTATTAGAACTTTAAGGCTGGATGAAAATTTGTCATGGCAGGAAAAGAAGATGGGATTAAGACAATTGTATTTTTTTCTGGTGGTAGTGTGTACATGTTGTATAATGTACAGATCCACTTGAAATCCAGTTTCTGAAAGCTCACTGGAGAAAGAAAATTGATAACAGGGAACAAAACAGCTAACAACTGTGTCTAAAAGCAGAAAACAACAAACTATCAAAATATTTTAGTATTTCCAAAAGTTGGTAGTGTGGGTATGACCAACAGATCAGAAATAATCTGCAAATACTCATGTTGATCATCTTATATTACTTGAAGTTTTGAAATAGACGCCGTGTTTTCTTGAGGAATGCCATTTCATGGACTAGCATAAAGACTAAGTTCCTGTGCCTGAAAGGTGATTGAAACTGAAGATGCAAATCAATGCAGACAACAGGGCTGGCCAGGCTGCTGCTTCAGGGGGTGGCTGTCTCTGTCCTACCAAACTGGTTCCTAGCTGTGGCCACTGACTGAGTTTCAGCTTTGGATGGGACTACAGGGATTCTGCAATAAAATTTAGGGAGTATTTATAAGGACTCTCTCAGCTGCATAGGAATGCACTCTATAGCGGTTATTTAAATACCAGCATGACTTTGGATCTGATGTGTTATTGAGAGAAATTTTATTAGAGTTCATACTCAATAAATTAGTGGTGAAATTGTAAAGAAGATTAAAAAAAAATTGGTTCTTCTGTTCTCATTCTAATAGTAAGGTATGGAGAGGAAATGGCTTTTGCTGGTCTTTCTTCTAGGTTCTTTTCTGGCTGATACAGGACAAGTCTGAAGAACTGAAATAGCATGTCATGTCAAATGTATCTTAATAAGGAAAACAGAGTGTTAAAAGCTTTATCCCTGAGAACAGAGTGAATTGTTCTAAAACAGATCTAGAAAAAGAGTTCGATTTTTAATTATTTCCTTTTTTAAAAGCATACTACACTAAATTTGCTTGGCTGCTTTTCCCATGTGTTTGCTTTGGGCAGTTCCTTATAAAGAGGTAGCTTCATAGAATTCTCTCTTAGTTTGTCATGAGAATTGCAAGCAAACATATATTTGTCCTGGTTCATACCTGTATCTACTCTTTGCTGGATCTGTATGTATGTATTATTACAATTCCTTGTAGTCTCTTGAAAATTCATATAAACTTCTTCAGAAAGAAAATAAATTCATTGCCCTAGTTATTAGTTTTTAGTTTAGAGAGTTAACACAAGTTTTTCTAAGTTTGTCTACTACAGTTTTCTGTCTGAAATAAGCTCATTAAAGTTAAGCAAGTGTGAAAGTAATACTTTAGAGTCCTTACCCCTCTTGATTTCTTTAGTCTTCATTATTGGGCAGTAAGTCCTGTCAAGTGTAGTTTTAAAGATAGATACATGTGAACAAATAAACAAGAATGAAAAAGCACATCCATATAAGTCACTACTATGTGCTGTAATTTTCTTCTGTAGGGGACGACTCAATTTGTTCAGACAAAATGCTGAGAATGAAGTTCTCTGGAGAATTATTAAGTAAAAGTATGGATTTTTTTGTATCTATAATATATTTAGTCATTGCACTAAGGCTATTTGGCTGAGTTTATCTATCAAAGGGCTTCACAATCAAGAAAAGAAATGCTCTTTGCTGTCATTTATTTTTATTCTTTATTCCTTTTGAGATATGCAAAGAAAGTAATGACTGTTGCCACTTTCCTGATTAAATAAACACATTTCTTGGCTGGAGGGATTTATGGAAACACCATAGAATTTGTCACTTCATGATGTGGAGTGAAGCCATATTCCTTTCACCCTGTCAAAATGAACATCCAGCTCAGCTACACCCAGGGCTTTTATTTTTAACTCACAAAGCTTTAGGGATTGGCATTATCATTTACTGTTTCCTTCAGTTGTTTAGTGATGAACTTCCCCCCTTTGCTGTTTGTTATTTAGCAACATTTGTGTTCGCACCCCAGCACACCTTTCATTGGGGCATGAGATTTTAGAACACATTTTAGCACAGGCTTATTAGTAGTATCTCTAAGATTTCTAAGACAGTTCTCTAGTACAGTAAATAAAAGAGAAACTGATGTATATTGAAGAAAGAATTCACTCATTATTAAACCACAGTTGGAAGTAAAATTATCCGAGTACTATTCAGCTGAGATATTTGTTTTGGTCAGTGTTACATTTTCATACCCTGACCTTTTGCAAGGAGATGGAGGCAGTGCTAAATTCCTCCTTGTCTTTCCTCCTCCCCGAAAGGAAAAAAATTAAAGGGAGGAGGAGGAAAAAAACCATTCAATTATTGTTTCATTTATTATGATACCAAATTAGTCAGAATGGAAAATAATTAGAAAAATAAAAATAAATGAAATTGTTCACACAAAGGAAGTATTTTATATATTTTATTGCTTCATGTGCCAAGTTTGTGTGAAAGAATGACCTTTTGAGGTTGTAAAAGTAGTCACAGGTATAAGCCACAAACATTTCTTATTCTGAATTATGTAATTTAAATTCAATGGATTTCTTTAAATCTATTTAATTTGAAATGGAGTAAGTGTGGACATTCAGAAACAAGTACTTAAAGTTGGTGTTTAAATTAAGGAAATAAGCATAATCTTTCAAACTGCACAGTTGCTTTTAGGGGCAACAAGAATAAGGGAAATTCCTTTTTTCTTGTTGAAATTTAACTCTTGGCATTGGATCCCCTAGACAGCGTCTGTGTACAAAGAATTGGTGAATTGGAGTAATCAGTCAGCCAAAATTGGGAAAAAATATCCCAAAAGATTTTCACTACTATTTCTCCCCTTTTTCTGTTTTGAGCATTTAGTGTTTGCTACTCTGGATTTTTAGACTTTATTCACTACCCTTAAAAATGAAATTCTCTCTTTCTCTTCCTGCAAATTAACTTGGGGCTTAACCCCCCCTAGATGATTCACAAAGTGAATGCTTTTTGGAAAAGAAAAAAATCAACTACGAAACACTAAAATTTACATTATCAATGTTTTCAGGCTTCCTTTGCCACCACCTTCTTGGATAAAGGCATTGGAAAAGATGAAAATCTACTTTGACTATGTTATAGGAAATTCCAAGGTAATTCTTTTGTCATTGGGTTAAGTGGGAAGGAATCTAAAAGTCTGTCAGGAAATGGGTGAATTGAAACAACTTTAAGCTGGATGTTCTTTCTAATCCTTATCCAGAATTGGCTAACAAAGCTAGTGACTCACAGAAAGTGGTGCAAAGCAGCATCCTTATAAACTAATTAATTGTGTGCTGGAAAGAGTGAGTGTTCTGCAGGTTGCATCTACAGCTGCTCTTAGCACAGAACCATCTTCATCCAGACTTGGGAAAACAGATTTGATTGGAGTCTAAGACATGAGCTACTCATTTGTCTGCAATGCTGAACTGTCAATATATGCAAAGGCAAACTTATTTTAAACTATTTCTGAGGCTCTTAGCTGTAGCTTTCATTGTATTTTATCCTGGCCTAGATAACAAAATTTGTTTTCTTCAAGGCTGTGAAGTCTCCACTTCAGACTTACATTTTAACCAGAAGTTGCTATCATTCTGCAACCTCTTAAGCCAGAATCAGTAGTAGTTGCACTGAAACATCATCTGAAATAGCAGAGACCTGCAGTAGGAACTCTTGCTTTCATTTCAGTTTAAAATCATGGAATTTCATGAAAAAACCTTACTGTTTAAAATAAATACATATTTCCAATGTATTGATTATACTGTTAGATTAATAGATAGTAACAAGTGATGTCCCTCAGAAACACAGAGGGTTCGAGTGCACCCTCAACAAATTTGTTCATGGTACCAGGCTGGTGGTCGAGTTGATTCTCTTGAGGGAAGGAATGCCATCCAGAGGGACCTTGACAGGCTGGGGGAGTGGGCCCTTGTGAGCCTCACAAGGTTCAGCAAGGCCAAGTGCAAGGTCCTGCTCCTGGCTTGGGACACTCTGCCCCTCTACTCTGTCCTGGAGGCCCCACCTGTAGTGCTGAGTCCAGCTCTGGGGTCTCCAGCACAGGACAGATATGGACCTGTTAGACTGAGTCCAGAGGAAGCCACACAAATGATCGGGGGCTGGAGCACCTCTCCTGTGAAGACAGGCTGAGAGAGTTGTGGTTGTTCAGCCTGGAGAAGAGAAGCTCTGGGCAGACCTCATTGTGACCTTTCAATACTTAAAGGAGGTTTATAAGGAAGGCAGAGAGTGCCTACCAAGACCTGTGGTGACAGGACACTGGTTCTAAACTGGAAGAGAGTAGATCCCATGGCAGATGAGTCCAAACTAGGTTAAGGTCTTGTCCAACCCAAATCATTCTGTAGCTCTGTGATTAATATACAAGTTCTAGTGCATTAATCAGATATCTTTGAGAAATATCAGTAGCTTTTAAAACTATCAAAGGGTTCTCTTGCTTTGTTTGGAGAGTTTCCGTTCTCTTGTTGACTTGAAAATGTAAGTAGACTACTCAGAGCCTTATGAGATGTGGAGGAATGTTTTGGTTTTAAACAGTTTTTCAAATAAGATGTATGCAGTAGAATGTGCTTTTTTGTAATTTATATCTAAGGACACTGATTACCATCTGAGGTATCCATTGTCACAATTTAATTTCAGTGAATACAACTGAGTAAGTTTTGGCACAGTATCTTTTCCACCTGTCTTTTGTGGAGCTTACAAATTTATTGACTATAGAAAGATAGTGGGTATATTAAAATGTGTTCAGATCACAGAAGGTTTTAAAATAGATGTGTAATTCTCAGAAAATAGAATAATGGATAAAACAAAGTATAGCTGTGAATCAATAAAAAAAATTACATTGTAACTATTTTTTGCCTGAGACAACTCAAATAATAATTTTGCTACATATTTTTACTAAAGAAAGCTACTGTAACAATCTATTATAAATGTGTTTATTATCCTCATACTAATCTTCATGAAGTACAAATTACATAGTTGAAATGACAGTGTCCGGTACAAAATTGAGATTAAAAACTGTCTTGCAATATAGACCTGTTTTTCAGTTCTCTTAGACAAAGAAGTATTTATGAAGCCTACAGAAAGTGCATTTGCAGGTTCACAGCATAATCTGAGCTGATATCTTTCTTTAATTACACTTCTGAAGAATGTCTCTTCAAATAGTGAAGCAAAAAAAATTACTGTGCTGTGCTTAAGAATGGATTCCTATTTAATATGAACCCTGCACTTGAGATCTTCCATGCAAATGCAGCAGCTTTGCATTTTGTGCTTACTGGGAGATAATGGGGACTGATGCATGCACAGCTCACTTTTGCCAGATGGCTGCTTACCCTTGCAGTAATTTCTTCAGTCTTGTGCTGGGGATGATAGAAGACAGTCTTCAGGCTCTCTGAGCTTTCCACGGGAAGTGTTTTTCTGTGAAGGTAATAATTCATTGTACAAACTTTTCTGCCCTTCATGCCAAAGTATGTCACATAACTGAGCAGTCTTGTCCCATGGTGCTTAAAAGATTTTAGATTGTATCCAGAGCAATTTTTTATGCTGAGGATAAAATCTGGAAGTATAAGAGGGTGTGATCTAAGCTTTGTTTTACCTATTTTTAGTATAAAGAGTAAACTTCCCTTAAACTCTGTTTCCCCTGGGGATTAAATCAAAGATTACCTTCCAGGACATGGAGGCAGTATCTCAGAAGCCTCCTGTGTTGTTTGTACTGGATCGTGACTGATAATGAACACTTCTATTCATCCTAAAAATTTCTCCTCCTGTAGATTTGGCATTGCTACAACTGTCTAGTTCGGAGAAAGAGAAGGATAGATTTTGGGTCAGTAAAATACAGACAGGCAGTTAAGTCTTCAGGGGTTCATTGCACCATTCTCTGAGAGACTAAAGTAAAAAGATACCATATCTTCAAGAAGAAGTCCTAGGATGGTAAAATGCAAGTCAGCCCCTTCTCAGTCTTCTTATGTGATAACTATTCCTTATGAGGTTAGTTTTGCCATGTTAGTATAAAAAGTAGCTGACATGCTTTGCTTGAGGATCAATATTTTCATTTGGGATTTTAATGGTAATAATTTAAAAAAGTAATCTGTAATAACATATAGACACTGATAAGGTTCTGGTAATGTCTTCATGTTATATATGAACTTGAGCCTTACACCACCACAGCAACTCTGTGTTGCTATCATCTGTACACAGAAAAGGCTTCTCCGTCATCAGTGCACTTAACTTTTAGAAAAACAGGTATTTGATGATGTGTTTGTACTAATGCTGGAATTTTCGCAAGGACAGAGGTTTGGTCTTGCTTCACTTCTTTATAGCTTTTATTTGTGAGATTTCAAAGTGTTGTCTTTTATGAAGAATTTTATTTCTTTCCTTCTTAAATACCTATTTCTATTCATTAGCATTAGAAATCATTCCACCTGAATTCAAATTAAGTCAAGTTGTATTTTCTTCTGGAAGGTACAGACATAATACTAATGCTCTAAACATTTTTGTGTGACTGTGCCTTGGGTTTTAGACTGACATTCTTGCACTTGTTTACCACCAGCAAAGAGAAGGGCTAGTGCTTTGTCAGCTTTAGCTTTGGTTTCTGCATGTTTGAGAGGGATGGTGTGTGCTCAAAATCCTACCCTGACTTGGGCGGGGGCCACAGCAGTGTTTCTGAGCTGTGTGGTTGCAGATATCAACCACAGTTCTGGTTTGGTTCTTCAGACAGAAGGCTGGGAGCAGGTGGTCGGGTAGGAAACACTGAGGGAAGGGCAGTGAAGCAGACACCACTTCAGTTTTGGGAAACCAGTATTTTAAAATAATAAATTAAACTAGGTTTATAGAAAGCACTGTTTCAGGCTCCTAGTAAGATGGTTTTGAGAAAGTAGAACTTAAAAATGTTAACAATTTGCTAGGCAGTTAATATTTGTCACTATTCATGGAATGAACTGATTTTGAGTGTAATTTTGTTTTCCTATATAGGAAATATAGAAAGTTGAGGATAATTGTTTTCTATTCTTGTACATGCTTATAATACCATACTGTTTTGGGGTAGAAAATATACCTCACAACAAAGTAGTTAAATATCTCTTGCCACTTGATTCTTCACCATCCCCTTCTCAACTCTGATGCTGTTTTCTGGGTAAAGTTCAGGGTAAGGGGCTGTTTGAAATCTCAAGTCACCTCATATGTCATAGTTTGTAGGCTATTTCTGCACTACATTTAGACTTAATTTGAAAACAAACCCGGTGTTGAGCAGCAAACTACTGTGAAATGTTTGAGATCTCAGTTTAATTATAGAAATCATGGATAGCATAAAATTGTATGCAAAGTCTGATGATATCTTAAAAATTTTGATTTACTTGCATGTTGCAGAACAGCAGATTTTTTTGGTTAACTTGCAGGGTTGATTATATGACTAAACAAGTTTAGTATTTTCTGAGACGCTTATTTTGGGAGAATAGATGATCTCAAAGATTTTCATTTTATTAGTGTGTAATTTTCTTGGGTTGAACATAAGTGGTATGAGTGCTAATTTATCCAAATAGTAGCTGAAATCCATGTAGACTTTATCAGCACTTAAAAGAGTTCTGTAATTTTATTTTTGATACTTTCTCTATTTTAAAATGTGTGTATCCTGCAGGCTGTTAAAACTGCAGGTAATTGTCTTTGGTACTTTTTTCCCTTCTGTTTACATAAGGAAGCCCTCTGAGCAAAAAGCATCAAGAATATTAAATTTCATTACAATAAGTACCAACGTGCTTTGCCTCCAAGGCAGTTCTTATATTCACGTTTTGCAGGACATAACCTTTACTGAGTAGTATTTGAGTTATTGCTTCCATTTGTAGGGCAAATAACTGAATGCTTTATTGCATATTAGCTTACCAAGTGTAGATAGGTAGATACACTTACCAAGTGTAGATAGGATGTAAGCCTAGGCCCAGCAGCCTCACTTGGTATTTTAAACCCTTATGTAGTGCAGAGTTCATTTTGAGGAGGAAAGTTTTCTTGCTGTGCAAATGGCATTTCAGTGAAGTCATGTGAGCGTGGGACTGGGCCTGCTCTCACTGGGGTTTGGGAGGAACCAGATGCCAAGGGCACACAGCAGTGTGTCCCTGGGATCATTTCTAGTGACTTTGGGAGAACCTGCAAGAAGGAGGAGTCACCCTCTGTTATCTCTTTTTCTTCCTAGCCAAAATGTCAGACTATTTATCACTGTTTATCTAGCATGTGTTCAGTAACCCTAATTTAACTGAGTCTTGTATTGTCTGTGCCATAACTCCTCAAGGAGCTCACTGTATGGTACTGCTTTGCACTAGCAAATGAAGTAGAATTTTGAGAGGGGAAAGAAATTAAAATACTTTCTTGAAGACATCAGAAGTGCTGGTTCTATATGAATCAAGGATGTGCTTCTTTCTAAGAAATCATTTCCCTGAAGTAATTGCTGAATATGAATCTATAAGTCTAATAAATGCCTATTGTTATATTGTTTGCAGCATATTGAATGAAAGTGCTTTCTTCCTGCAAAACATTGGACTTTTGGGGATCAGGATTAGTGGTTCCAGAAGGGCTGTTGTCTGGTATGGCACTCTAGAATTCCAGTTTTAACAAAAATGGAAAATCCTCTGCATTTTCAAAGCTTCTGCTCTTGTTTACTCTCAAAAGAAAAAACCAGAAAAGCTATATAATAACCAGTGTTCTGCTTACTAAAATTTTTAAATAGGAAAGTACAAATATATAAACCACAATGTATGGTATGTATAATATTTATTAGCATTATTATATATTTATGTATATATTTATGTATATATTTATTAGCATTATTATTATATTAGTATAATAATTTATATATATATTAAAAAGCTGACTTGGACTATTTAGTTTGGAGAAAAGAAAGCTCAGGGAAGACCTCATCACTGCAGTAGAAACCAGTATGATTTAGTTTGTGAATGAACTTCAGATCTTTCCTGAACAAATGCTTCCAAATTTGAAAATAATCCTTTCACTTTGATTTCTCATGACTTTTTCATAATACTCCTTAAATAATTGAGGACTTGTTTCCCTGAAGGCTGGCCTTGAAATTCTCAAATACTTTTGAGCTTTTCCATTTTAATTCAGGGATGGGACGTTAACACTTAAGCAAAAATGTCTTCTGCCACAATTACTGATAAAAGTAGCCATTATTTTTAACTGTTAGAGGAAACTTTTAGTCTTTCAGTGACTTATTTGATATAGTCTGTAATTACATAATATCATCGGCTTTCTAATTATGCAATAAATCCTCAATTTCTGTGGCTAAGAATAAAATCCTCTTTCTGGATTTAGAAGTGCCTGGGTCATGTATTTGATATTCATTTCAACTCATATGTGCGAGATTCCAGAGTTTCTCTCCATCACAGGCTTGTAAATAATGGAGGGTCTCAACCATCTCTTATTTCTTGCTGCTCATGACAGCAAGGCACTAATCATATATTGAGTGTTGTTTTTAGTCTTTTTACCTCGTACACAGTTCAACTTAATGGAATAATGTCCTGCAAAAATACAGAAAGCAACTTTTTTTTCCCAGCAGCCCTTTTCAAAGATCTGTATCCTTCTGTAAAAATATCAGAACAGTTGGGAGTGAGTGGCTATGGTGAAAGGTGTTTCATTCCTGTGGCCATCCATCTTCCATATTAATTCTTTCTTTGAGTCAGAGACACTTAGTAGTTGTGACCTACATCTGGTCATGTTTGTGTCAGTTTTCCAGTCAGAAAGCCAGTTGGAAACATCACTCTTCTGGTAATCAACTGTGTAATGACCAGCTGCTCTAACTGGAAAAGCTGCTTAAACAGTTCATCAGACCTCCAACTCCTACTGGGGAAACTGGTATCAGTGACCGCTACTACCGTTAAGTACCCTTTTCACTGGAAACAAATGCAAAGCAAAAAGCCCTGACCTTTTGTGGTACTGTGCAGAGGGATCTGTACTTCCCAGTGGAAATTGGATGCCAGTCACTGCACGTCTGAAGGTTTCAAAGACATTGATCTGAACAAAGTAGTAGGTTTTGCTGTGACCACTGCTCTTCTCACAGCTGGTAGATTTAATGTTGGGTTTGATACTTGCACACCTGACAAGAAACAGACCAAGAGGGACTTTTAACAGTCCCCATCCACTTTGTGTGACGTTTTGTCACCTCGCTGTGACAAGGTCTTTGCTTCAAGTCCATGAGGACTGATTAGCTTTTTTCATTGTCTATTTAGATAGTAAAACGTCCTTGAGGGCTACAGGGAAGCTTTACAAGTTTTTTTGCAATCTCGGGATCATACTGAGGCTCCATCCTAGTTACTGACTTAGTGTCTAAGACTTTTGTAATAGGAAAAGCATCCCCTTCTGCCTCAGGGTAGACTGTACTTCAGTCCAGTTTAGAACACTTGCTGTGTTCTGGTGCAAACTCTGCTCTTCTTTGAGATTCAATGGGAGTGTGATTTTCTAGGACAGACAGAAATGGGTTAATGTTTGGCAAATTACGTAATCTACTGCTTTCAGAACAGTGTTGTCTCTATCTCCTGAGGTTAAGATTTGGTGTTTTTTTGAATGTCTGAATTTTAATACTCAGCTTGCCTTGTCTTTTATTATTATTTCAGAAGTGCAGTGTTCGTCTTTATTCATTTACTTCCTTATAGTTCAGAATTCTTTCATGTGTCCCTAATGTAGGTCTTTGTTCCCTTACTGATGTCAGAGTTCTGTTTGCTCATGAATGAACCTGAGCAAGCAAGTAACTTTAAAGTTGGTTGGTTTTTCTTTTCTTTATTGCATAGCAATTGCAGTTTGTCTAAACCTTTCATCCACTTGCAATGACATATGTGCTTTTTGCAGTAGTGAGTTCTCTTTGTTCCAAGGTTGGGTCCCAAGAGCTTGCAATGTCAAGCAAGATTTCATAAGTGAGGAGCCCTTGTTAGCTGTAAGGAGAGTTGATTGTGAAATTTTTAACCTACGGTATCTAATTAGTGATTGAACCTTATCTAATGTGGACCTTAAGGAAAGATAAAACTTGGAGTTTAAAATGTCTTTTAAAAGATAAAGCTGCTTTGCAGACCAGAGATCAAAGTTTACAAATCTTTTGTTTGACACTATCAGCATCTTTACTGCATCCCAGTATATAAATTATCAGCTGTTAGTTTATGAATTCTATACAGGTAGCAAAGCAAACAGAATCTGATCAGTGAAACAGAGGTCATGGTATGGATCTCTTTCTCTTTAAAAACAAAACCTCAAAATGCAGAGAACAGAGGTAAAGTGACAAGCAATTGATTATAAGCAGTAAGTAGGGAAGGAGAAGTCAGTAGTGTAGTAATTAAGATATCTGATAAATTTAAGAAAAAAGCTCAGGGATCTAGGTCTAAAGATAATATTTATTTTAAAATAAATAATAGGCTTCAGGGGGAAAAAGGTAGCTATCATTGATATGACTGAAAGAGATAATCTTTCATGATCCAGAATCTCTCTTAAGGAAGTCTTGAGCCAGTAGTAGCAGGAGACCTGGAGAACTGGGAACTGTCCCCATTAGCTTGTCCAAGAAAGTGCAGTTATAATCCATGCAGTATGAATAATATCTTTGTGTACATGAGTACAAGCTTTGTGTGACTAAAGATCTACTGCTGTTGAAAGTGTTAATTTCAAGCCTCATCCATGTGCAAAATAGTGAAGGACAAGTAGTAGAGACCTTAGAACTTATGCTGCTAACCTGGAAGTCCTCTCGTGGCCTCCAGATCACCTTCACAGTGCAACAGCTGGAACTGCTTCACCAAAGGGATCGTGACCACAGTGATTATCTTTTCCATTGGTTGCTTGTGGTGGTGATGTGAAAATAACAATTTCATCATATTAGTGTATTTCAGTAATATCCAAAGTACTGTAGCACTGTGAAGAATAATTCAAGAGTACTGCAAGAATGTTGAAGCCATTCTGAAAGCTTTGACTAGCCAAGCTCTCCTGTAACTGCAAGTTGGAGAATAGGGAGAAGACTGTCCTCAAGATTTTTTGTCTTGTGTTTATTTTAAAATAATGCTAAAAATTCAATGCATGTTAAACTGATGGTTTTAGTCTCTTGTAACTTTTCACCTATTATAACTGTGCCACTACTATTAATTGGTATTGTTTTCAGAATAAGCTTTTTCCTTAAGTTATTCTGTGTCCTCATACTAATTTTGAAATGTGAGTTAGCTTATTTATGCTGAAACAGAACAGTCTGGGGTGATTTTTTTTTTAATTATAATTTTGCAGGATGCAGTCATGCAATGCACTTCCAGGATTCGTAAGTCCAGAAGAACTAGCACTCTGCATCAGTACCTTTGGTTGTTAGTGTGGGTAAAAAATTAATTTGTTGCTTCTGTCTGTTCTTGGGATTGATACAGGGGAGGTGATATGTTGCTGCTGACCCCTTCTGCTCACAGGTTATCATATGCCCCAGGAGGACAGCTCTTCTTTTGTTTGTTGTCTGCTCAGTCCATTTTGGAGGCATAATGCCATTTGGACTGCCAAGCAAAAGCTCTTTTGGTCTGTTAAGAACTTCATCGTGTTCTGTTGACTGACAGAAATGTGTATGTTCCCATAGAATGCTGTTCAGAATAATTAGGAGTGCAGGTCTGGAGAGCAGTCTGGCAGTGTGAGTTCAGACATGGGCACCTCCTGCACTGCTTCAGCTTCTCAATTCTTATGGCTACAGATGGCCTGGGATCTTGGCAGTGGTTTTATGTAGATGACAGAGAGGTATTACTTATGGTAAATTAAGGAGGTTGAAATACAAAGGGTTTTATTGGTTTTGTTGTTGTTTTCCAGATAGGGTAAGACTGGTTACCCTTTTGTAAAACTGATTGAACAAAGTTAAATAACAGGCAAGCTGATCTATGCTGGTAAACAGTGGTTAAAAAAAAATAAAAAATAACATCTCTGTATCAGATCTAAATGTTTAGTCCATAAAATAACTTGTACCAGAGTCACTGAAAGTTAGCATTATCAGACTGAATGCCAGTTTCTTTATGTTTAGCAATCCTTTGGTGGAATTTAAGCCAGTCAGCTTTTGAAATGTTTGGGGATAGTTCAAGGAATAATATTTTAGCAATTCAGTGCTACTGTGTGTTAATTAAGTACTAAGAACTGAAACAGGTATATCATCATAAAAGTCTTGATTCTTATAAGGTCAACAGTTCTGTAATATGTAATAATAAATGCAATTCCTGAAGGTCAACATTAATATGGTTCAAGAATTACATCAAGCTGTATTAGATACAGCCAATATTTTTCTTTGTTGTTGTTCATAGTGACAAAATTAACTGGTTTAAATGCATTCCTTGCATCTAAGTATTTCATGTTCATCATGAATTGGAATTTAGAATGCTTATGGTGAATTGTTATTTTGCTCTTTTTATTAGTATAGAGGAAAAAAGTAAATAATGAGTGTGTCTTGTAAGCAATTTCACAGGTTTTCTGCTGACCTGGTATAGGAAATTTCTCATCACCTCACGGAACCAGGTCATGTAGGTAGATGTGCTCATTTCACTTTTGCAAACAAGAAATCTGTTTTTAATAAGTGAACTGTGGGATCCAAGGGTGAAGGAAAGAAACTCCAGGAATACTTCTCTGCAAAGACCTTCTTTGTTTTGAATGATGTCTGAGTGAATTCTGAAATACTTACATTTCTTACACTGTAAATCATTTTGTTCCTTAATGATGATACAGCATATATTTTCCTCTCTTTGATCATGCATGCAATGAAAGAACTTTCTCAATTTTATGGTATGCAAAAATGTGAGACTTTTAGGATGTAATTTAAGATACGGCTTTTGCCCCAAAGAAATTACATTCTTAATGAATGCTATCCTGTTTCCATATCTGTCTGTAAAATTGCAAGAATGTACTGTTTTAGAAGTGTTCCTGAATTATTGCTTCAGTGGTGGATGTATTTCAATTATGCCTCTTCAATTTTTGGCCGCTACTGGCATTCTGCCAAGTTTTCTGTTACATCTGTCAACTTCTATGTCTGACGCTGTTTCTCCCATAAACAAATTGACTTGGATGAAAAAATGAACCCCTCTGTATGGTTTGTGTGATTTGCATGTTTCAAAAAAACTGTTGTTCTGGCTCATGTTTTGGAGCTGTGTAGTTCTCTCTAAAAGTCAATATGGTTGCTAATATTTGATATCTTTCCTTAAAAATGATCCTAAAATTGAATTTTTCCAACTTAAGACTAGGATCAGAGTTAATATGTTTGTTTGTTTATTTATTTATTATCTTCTTTCCCATGTGCAATCAGATGATTGGAAAACATCTGCTGCGCCTACCCAGGTTTTTGATCTCATCAATTTGCTAAATAATATTTTGATTCAACAAATTCATCTTGTTTGTTCTTATCTGTAGTCACTTTTTCATCTAAAAGCCATTGCAATTTATTTTCATACTGGTTCTCCATCTTTTCCCAAAGATCAATCTTCAGTGCCAACAATGGTGGGAAGGATTACATTTGTTATCTGTTTTGAGACTTCTATGCATGTTTTACAGATGTAAAAATCCTCTTCACCATCTTAAGGACTTTAAGGTTATAAAGTCAAATAGTATAATTAGAGGAAATAACTTTTAAGTCTGGCTGGTGCTTGTAGTAATTAATGTACTCTTTTTATATGCATTATCTTAATTCTGTGTGAGATACTATTTTTATTGTAACACAGCTACTGCTTAGATTTTTCTCAGAGTATTTAGCTTGCAGAAAATAGCTTTTTGCAAACTGTTTGCTGGGTCAGAAAAAGATACAGCAAATGTTTGCTCAAAGCTGTATTTTTTCTGACCAGTTTGCCAATTTGTAAGACTGTTGATATCTTTCTATTACTCCTAACATCAGAGCATTCTCTCTTGTTTGTTCATTGCAAATCATCTCACCTGAGAAATAAAAAATATATAAAAGGTTCTTCAGACAAGCTCTTGAGATCTTTCTAGTATAGTGTTAACTTGTGAATTGGATGAATTGGGGCAAGGGAGTACAGGGATGGGAAAAAAAATCTTGTAAGATAATGCATGCCAAGAAAAGGTATTGAGCTGAGGCAATTCACAGTGAGCTGGTTCATATTCCCTAAATTTGGAGGATTTGATTTGGTAATATTTCTGTCATTATATGCATGAATGTGTATCTGTATGCAGTGCATGCAAAGAAAAGGAGAACTATTCTGTTTCTATGGAAATAAATATGAATTGGCTATTTGGTCAGATCAGGATTTGATTAGCTTTCCATCGTGTCCACAACCTCACCATGTTTTTGTGTAATGCCACTAATTTGAGAATTAAAGCATCCTGCTTATGAGGAAGCTTTTTAGAGGAAAGAAAGTGGGCATGCTTGTTTTGTCAAAATGGAGTATATTCTTTGTGTCATAATTTCTTCACGAATTTACGGATTCTGGTGTCTGTTAAATGAAATGTAGAAAGGGTCCCCTTCAGTGACTTATGCCCGCTATGTGTTTAGGTAAATTGGAACAGTAATACTGACTGCTGTGCTTTGTGCTGGCTTACCCCTTCCACCCCACCCATCAGAGAGTGGCTGGTGAGACCCTGTGTCCTGCTGCGTAGCTTGCACTCTTCTCTGAACAGAAACTTGGTAGGAAGTGGGCTCGTGGCTGTGCTGTCTTGGAAAACTAATTAGGGAGAAATCATAGCACTGGCACGTGTTGAACATGTTGGCAAAAAAAGTTCAACTATGCTATGTGTGGCTGGTTGAGATGGGTGAGCTCTTGGCAGCTGTGGCTTGCAGGGGGTGCACCTGAGGCTGAGGATGGTAGAGAGAGTTGAGCCATGGAGGATGGAGAGTAGAAACAAGATGTGGGGATTTTTTGAAGCTACAGAGCAGGTGAAGAATAGTAGGAGAACTGTTCCTGAAACTATTTTATTCCTTAATATCAAATTCTGTTCACAAATGTCTCCGTGCACTTGCTCACTTTGGAACCTCTTTTATATTTTTGCTTTCATGTCTATACTTGCTTTGTGTTTGTGTGTTACACCCCATTCCTGTTGTTCTGAATTTCAAAAAATATCTCCTCAACTTCCATAAGTTGGTTTACTCTTCAAATGTGTAAATTTGCAGAATAGCAGGTGATTTGGTAATTTACTGGTGATATGTGATTTGTAATTAATCAGGGAAGGGGAAAAACAAGTTTTTGACTTTCTTTATGCCTAAAACTTGCTGTAAATCCATAACATCTTGGGGACAAAATCTTACTTGTTATAATTTTCTTTCCATTTCTATAACATCTTTTCCCACAGAGTATATAATCAGATTTAGGGAGGCAAAGGAAAGTACAGATAGTATAATACAGTACATGTATTTGGCCACTAGCCTGTTAGTTGTCTATACAGGTAGTTGTCAGCATTTCCTAACCTCCTATCTGCAGTCTTAAAACTATGTGCAATAAAAGACAAAGACTTAAAGACAACAAACTTTTTAGGGAAAGGTTAGTGAAAAACAGGGAAGAAATAATCAAAATGGTAAAATGTACAAGTACTCTATATGCAAGTGGGGAACATGGTATAAGGAATTCTAGTTGATTCCAGCGTTTTTAAAGCTTATAAAGTATGTTCATGTTATTTCAGCTGGGAAGTTTTGAGATTCCTTCTGTCTAATTTGAGAATGTGGATTGAAGACTATCGCTTTGATGGATTCCGGTTTGATGGCGTTACATCTATGTTGTATCACCATCATGGCATTGGTAAGCAATTTATTCAGCTCTAATCTCAGCAGTCCTATTGCAGCTGTTGCTGTGGAAATAGTACTGTAAAGGGCACTGTTTCTCGGAGAGGAAAAAGGGCTTTAGAACAGAAGCTAGCAGGGCTCATTGGTAGAGCTTTGAACCATGTGGGAGAGGGGGAAAGGGGTAAAACCAGGCTTGTCAGTGATGAGCAGTAGGACGGCACGCCAAAACTTGAGGAACTGAGCACTAGTGCAATCCCTCAATCTGCTCCATGAGGTGTTGGCTGCATCAAACCACGCCTGAAGTGTTTCTATACCAACACATGCAGCATGAAGAACAAACAAGAGGAGCTTGAAGCTTTAACGTAGTCCCAGGGATATGTCATCTCTGGTATAAGTGAATGCTGGTGGGATGAGTCCTGTGGCTGGAGTGCCCTGTTAGACAGGCTCTTTAGGAGGGATAGACAGGGCAGAAGAGGTGGAAGGGTGGCGTTGTATGTAGTGAAGGGGCTGGAATGTATAGAGCTCACAGCTGGCGATGGCACAGTTGAGAGCTTCTGGCTAAGGATTATGAGGCAGATAATGTGGATGTCATAGTCTACTGTAGACCACCTAGCCAGGACAATGATGCCAACGAATTGTTGTTCAAGGAGCTAAGGGACACTGAGAAATCAACTGCCCTTGTCCTTATGGGAGATAAAAATTGGAGGGCTGGGCAATCACCAGCTGTATGAAGTTTAAGAAAGACAAGTGCTGGATTCTGCCTCCAGGGCTGGACAACCCTTGATACATGTATGGACTGGGGAATGGGATGCTGGAAAGCAGTGCTGCAGAATAGGACCTGGGGGTCCTGGTCAATGCCAAGTTGAATATGAATCCGCTGGCAGCCAATGCAGCAGGAGGGCCAACCATGTCCTGGGGGCATGAGGCAAAGCACCACCAGCCGGGCAAAGGAGGGGATTGTCTTGCTCTGCTCTGCACTGGGGCGGCCTCAGCTTGAATATTGTGTGCAGTTTTGGGCACCACAATATAGGAAGATATTAAGCCATTACAGAGTGTTCAAAGGAAGAACATGAAGATGGGGAAGGGCCTTGAGGGGAAGTGTGTGAGGAGCAGCTGAGGGCACTTGGTGTGTTCAGCTGGAGGAGACTCAGGAGACACCTCATTGCAGGTACAACTTCCTCATGAGGGGAAGATGAGAGGGCCAGCACTGATCTCTGCTCTGTGGTGATCAGTGACAGGACCTGAGGGAATGGCCTGAAGTTGTGCCAGGGAAGGTTTAGGTTGGATATCAGAAAAAGGGTCTTCCCCCAGAGTGTGGTTGGGCACTGAACAGGCTCCCCAGGGCAGTGGTCACAGCATAAAGTATGACAGAGCTCAGGAAGTGTTTGGACAACACTCTCAGGCACAGGGTGTGACTCTTGGGGCTGTNTCTGATTGTATCTTTTAATAATATACCTGTCATTCCTGGGAGCGAATGAAGCTAAAAAGGAGGTTAAAGAATGCAAGAAAATGCAATGTTTAATAAACAGTGTCAATACCTCTGCTATAATTTCCCAGTCTGATGGCAATAAGAGAAATTCTGTGAAATTAAGGCACTTTCAGACCATAATATCAAACTGCTTGATCAGACTGAATATGTTACTCAGAAGAAATTATGTCCTGATACCATGTCACATACTGTTTTCCTTTTGTCTGGGTCGCTTCCAAAATCCCACTTCCCAAGGTGGAAACCTCAATAGCATGTATACACTGCAGTATTCTGGCATCTGTGTTAGTGGCATAGTTATGCAGAGCAATAAGTAGATCCTGGTGTTGTCATTAAGATGGCATTAAAATCTAATCTCAAACTGCTTATCCCGTATTTGTTGTACTGTCTGTATTGTTGCTAAGCATCCTCCTTTGCCTGTGCCCATTAAAACCTCAAGTGTTAATATCAGTGAATGGCAAACTGCTTGGATATGGGCCCCTGGTGAAAAGACACACATACAATCCATACTTGGGAGTGAGGGGCAGGAAGGAGAGGAGAGAATTTTTAAAGCTGCCATTTAGTATTGATGGGAGTTGTGCCTGCATTTCCCTTTACCCTGTCCCACGCTGCAAACAGCCTGCTGTAAGAGAGCACTGTCCCCTGGAATCACACAGGACTTCGATTTGAAAACTTTGAACTTTTGTCACAGACCAGTAATGAAATGTAAAAAAGCAGGGAGCAAAAAAAGCTCCAAATTCTGGGAAATAATATATATAAGGGCAGAGGGCTCCTTAATTTAACATACAAATGCATAACACTTCACAGGCTGGTAGCTCAAGCTGGACAAGTTCTGACTACAGATAAGCTGCATATTTTTAATGCTGGAGAGTTCACCTGAGGATATGGCAGATTCTTTACCACCCAAAGTCTGTAAAACCCACCGTCTCACTCTACTGAAGGTATGACTGTAACACTTCACCTTGTTCTATGCAAAGTCAAACTTGCAAAGGCTCCTTCAGTCTTTAAAGTATGTCTACAATCTATGGCTACCATGAATCTCAAAGATTAGATGACACCTTTTACTTACTTTTGCCTTGATTTGCCTTTACATGAAATTCAGCTTTTCAGTTTTCTGTGGCTATGAGCAATGCTTAAAAAGTTGAAGGTCCCCAAGTTTCACTGATCAGAGGTCTCTTGTGGCCAGTGATGGAGCCTCTAAGTTGGCAAAACAAAAATGAAGAGGCAGTTCCTGTTCTCCTCATGCCTGCTGGAGTCAGCAGCAGATTTCCAGGCTCACAAATGGTTGTGAATTTCCCTTGAGTGGACTCTATCACCAACCAGTTTCCCAAGTCTTTGAAAAGCCATGTGGTTGATCAGTCAAACATACTACATATTAGAGGACATCAAAGGAAACACAACTTTGCAGACCAGAAAACAAATGCACTGCAAGTATTGTCCTACATAAATTACAAACATATTTGATATCTGAAAGTAGAGTGGTAGCTTGTGAATGTGCTATTGGGGAAAAAGACGATCACTATTGAGAGAGGACACTGTTCCTGCCAGCTGGATGGATCCCAATGCCACCTGCCATTCTGTCTTCCTCTGGGCTCTGCAGCATCATCTCAAAACTTGACAGTCCAACGTCAGCAATGACAATTTTCAGGTGGTGCAACACTGAGTTGGTGTATGAAGCTCAGGTCTGACTTGAATATTGTGACAGTTTTGGGCACCACAATATAAGAAAGCCATTAGAGAGTGTCCAAAGGAGGGCATTGAAGATGGTGAAGGGCCTTGAGGGGAAGTGTGTGAGGAGCAGCTGAGGGCACTTGGTGTGTTCAGCTGGAGGAGACTCAGGAGACACCTCATTGCAGGTACAACTTCCTCATGAGGGGAAGATGAGAGGGCCAGCACTGATCTCTGCTCTGTGGTGATCAGTGACAGGACCTGAGGGAATGGCCTGAAGTTGTGCCAGGGAAGGTTTAGGTTGGATATCAGAAAAAGGGTCTTCCCCCAGAGTGTGGTTGGGCACTGAACAGGCTCCCCAGGGCAGTGGTCACAGCATAAAGTATGACAGAGCTCAGGAAGTGTTTGGACAACACTCTCAGGCACAGGGTGTGACTCTTGGGGCTGTCCTTTGCAGTGACAGGAGTTAGACTTTGATGATCTTTGTGGGTCCCTTCCAACTTAGCATATTCTAAAAAAAAAAAAAAATCCAGATTTGCTAACATGTTGTTTTGCTATTGTAAGGATAGATCATTAATAAATTTGGTGCTGATAAAAGGGAATATTGCAAAATATCTGTGTTTTCTAAAAAAAACCCAAAAGCAAACAAAAAACTGACTGTGGCTTTTAAAACTTCCTGTCCTATTAGGCACAGGGTTCAGTGGAGATTACCATGAGTATTTTGGCCTACATGTGGATGAAGATGCTTTGTGTTACCTGATGCTGGCGAATCACATGATTAATTCCTTGCATCCAGAATGCATAACCATAGCAGAGGTAAGATCAGAATCTACCATCCTCAGTGACATTAATATTGATTAGTATGCTTTGGAATGTGAATTTCTTGTTAATTATCAAGTCATACTTTGGGTACTCAAAAATTGACATGAGCTGAAAAATATTAATTAGTGGACAGACTTTGCCTGGTGGGGAAAAACAACTTGAATATGCGCTTTGGGAATTTTATCTGCATTAATAGGTTATTAATTAATGTGGTGATTTTTTTTTCCTTCGTCGCCTTGAACTTGTAATGAGTTTTGTTTTTATTAGTTTATTTCTTGTGCATGATAGCCATTTGTCACTAGTGCTTCAGGGTACTAAAGATTAACAACCCTAGTGTGCTTTTGCATATTTTGAATTATATTGGCATAACTGACAATTCCCCTTTAAATTAAATGTAATAAACTTATAAATGTTGAATGTATAGACTAATTTAAATTTACTATTAAGTTTCTCCAGGTTTCTGAGGAAGTAAATAGACTATATTACTTGAGTTGATTGATATGAATTAACTTTTTTGATGGAAAAATATTGTTAGCATATGGAACTTCTAATGGTATGAAACACCAGAGCATTAAAATTCTGTGAATAAGTATGTTTTCACTGATACTTTGGCTTTATCTAAAAGAGAAAAATCATGTCAACATGGGGATTTTCTTTCTGTTACTATATCTAAATAATTTATTTCATTTAAAAGGAAAAGTTGGATATCTGATATCTTTAGGGACTATATGTATTTCTAATAACTTGTGGTATTGCTTAAGAGTTCCCTATTTATCTTCAGAAAACAAAATGCTGCTTAACTTCATTTCTTACTTGTGGTAAAGTTTTCTATTATAGACAACCACTGCTAAAAGCTAAATGGCAAGCTATCAAAAACAGCATCTGGTGAACAATTACCAGTAAACTTGAGGTGGCTTCATTGGCTTATTTGAATTGAAATCTGTTAATTTCCTAGTAGTATTAGATTATAAACGTTCCTACCAATGAAATTCTGAGTTCAGTCATCTTGTATTACCTGGCTGCCGCGTCCTCTCAGGGGAAAGAAGGAAGGCACACTCCGCAATAGGGTGAAGGCGAAATGGCATTTATTGAGGGCTAGCTCAGGGTTTATATAGGGTCGGGATAGAAGGCTCTGGAAGAAGGGAGGTGACGCGACAAGAAAGGAAAAAGGGGGAAGGATCAAGGGAGGAGCACATGCCATATAAGGAACAGGGGGTGTAACATGTACATATAGGGGTAGAACAATGTAGAACATTTCCTAATAAGGGACTGGGTGCAATGCACCAACCGAAGCCCAATCACATTTCACCAAGTACATTAACCAATCCAACCCAAGCCCGGGAAAACGGTAACCAATCAGAACATTTGAACTTATTATATCTACAATCGTACTTATTACAACCATATCCACGAGAGCAAACATGAATATAATACAAATGCAAATACCATACCAATGCGAATACCGGTATTCAAAAACACTACAATTAAACCGCGGTGTCTAGTTTGTCATTCTGGTTTCATGTCCGGGGGAATGTCTTCTTTGGGATGTCTTTTCCTTAGCTCAAGTTGTTAGTCTTCCAAAGATGATAGCTGCTCGGAGCCTCTCCTGCCACACCTGGCCTAAGAGTTTTGGGTTTGCATTTGTTTGGTTTTGTTTATTTTTTTTTGGGGGGGGGGGGGGGGNTGGGTTGGAAGGGACCTCAAAGATCATCTCATTCCAACCCCCCTGCCATGAGCAGGGACACCTGTCACTGGAACAGGTTGCAGGATGTTCCTGATCTGTTCATCCCCAATTAGGAAGTTTCCTGCTGGAAAATATACTGAACAAACTAATGCTGACTTTATTTATTTTTTCATAGTGTTCAGTTAAAATCTGTAGATAGATACAAATAGTATTAAGTTTAGAACTTTACTTTCCAGAAATCTGGCTTTCAAAATTATGACTAAGGTGGATGTCAGCTGCTTAAATTTCAGACTTGGACCTTGTCTGGGTAGGCATTGTGGCATCACGGTAAAAGGCTTTTGCTTGATATCATCATGTCCTGTATAACTCGGAGACCACTGTTTTTATCCTTTCTGACTGATTTAGGAGATCTATTGAACTTCCTTTTATCACATCAAAAAGTTTGGAAAGAATGTCCACTTCATTATTTGGTTTGTACAGCATGTGGCATGTGGTTGCAGTTTTCTGTGTGATCTAATGACTGCTGACTAAAGGGGGATAATCCCTTCCTTTGATCTGCTGGCTTTGCTGTTCACAGAGCCCAGGTTGCTGCTGGCCATCCCAGCTGCCAGGGCAGGCTGCTGGCTCATGCTCAGCTTGCTGCTGGCCCAGAGCCCCAGGGCCTTCCCAGCAGAGCTGCTCCCCAGCCTGTGTGGATGCAGGAGGTAGCCCATCCCAGGGACAGGATTTGACAATTGCCCTTGGTGACATTCCTGGGCTTCTGGTGATTGATTCCTCCAGCCAATTAAGGTCCCTCTGGAGAGCAGCCCTGCCTTCCAACTCATGCCATCCATGAGTTTCATGGTGATATGGTTGATCTCCTCACTTAAGTCAGTGTATGTGTGTATGTGTATTACCGCAAATATCTTTATCACAAGTCCAGTGCAGCAATTGGATTGAAAACGGGATTGAATCCAGAAAAGCAGAATGAGCTTCCTAATTAGGCCCTGGTTCTAGTCACTATTTTATTCCATAAATTCTCTTGTGTAGATGCAAGTGGTACAAGTTAATCCATAACCTTTGTCAGTGAGAAGTTATTCCACCACGTAAGTTAATAAAATTGAGTACTGATGGATATTTTGTAATTGTTGGAGACTTGCATTTTCTGTGCTGATAAGCTAACTTTAGAAAAGGAATGCTGTGTGATAAAATTGCCTAAGAGTATGGTGAAATAAATATTTTGAGAACTTGGAATTACAAATTTAAGAATGGTCATCTTCTATCAGTGTGAAACTGAAAAATTATGCAAAGAGCATATTACTTTCCAGGGCTGGCTGGATCAATAATTTTGGGTTTGTGCAGTTGGGAAAAGAGTAGAGATCGTATTTTTCTTCCTTACTGTACTTAATATTTAGGCTTTTTTCATGCCATTCTTTATGCAAAATATCGATAAAGAAAATGAAGGTTTAATTTGTCTTTTGTTGACTACTTTGGACTTTCTATTGATTATGAGGAGCTCAAGAGAGCTAATTATTTCAAACTGTGCCTCTACTGAGGTCTCTTCCCCTTCAAATATCTACTCCATTAAAATATTTTGAAGTATGAGAAGTCATAATGCTTTTCCCTATAACTTTTGCATTCAAACAGCAAATCTGGGTGTAGCAATCACTGATTTATTTTTTTTTTCCTCCGTTAACCAGATCAATCTGTGAAACTCTTTATAGAGTTGTGTTTAGAGAGTGTTTGTATAGTAGAAAATATAAACTAATAATTGAAATGCCATGGAAATGATGTTGGGGGGGGTTTAATCTATTTAAGGATGTTTCTGGAATGCCAGCACTTTGTCGTCCTGTGGAAGAGGGAGGAGGAGGTTTTGATTATCGACTGGCCATGGCTATCCCAGATAAGTGGATACAGGTGAGAACTTCTTAAAGAACACACTCTGCTCTTCAGGGCGGGGTGTATCTCTGTCGGTGCATACACATGGACACTTCTGAATCCTACTGACAAATGTTCTCTCTTCTGTTAATGCCTATTGGAATCAATTCTGGCAGGCTTTAGCACAGGTATTAGTGGCTGAAAAGAGAGCTGTCAGATATCATGGACATTTAGGTGAGGAAGTTCAGGGGCTGATATTTTTTTATTCTAGCTGATACTTGTTTTCTTTGTACAATACACATAAACTCAGGTTGTTTGAAATAACCTGCAACAGTCACAGAATGTGTAATCTATTTTGAATGTGAACAGGTTAACTATATGCATATAAATATTAAAAAAGTCAAGAATCACCCCAAAAATGTGCAACAAACCCTCCTGGAATTGTGTGTTTTAATTGGAATAGAACACAGAGCTGAAAGTTTTAACCAAAGTAAACCTAAGGAAATTATACAAACACATGCAATTGGTACAGTGGGGTTACAAAAAGAATAAAAAAAATTGTAAATGCTCTTCTAGAACAATAATATACTAAGAAACACTGACTACAACAAGGGTTTATGTCACCTTTTCCTTAATACAGAGAATCACAAGAAAAGGAATAAAATACTAAGTGATCTCAGAAAGCTTCTACTGATGTTTTAGAGAATGTTTTTCAGTTAGATAGAAGATAACACTCAAATCCCTTGGGCTATCATTATGGTCTGAAAACAATAAATGTTTTATGTGACCATTAATGCTTCAATAAATATAGTGAGTAGCTAAAAATAAAAATCAAATTAACTTACCTTCAGCATCTTTAAATTTTGTAACTAGGAGGTGAAGGGCCAATTGAAAACACAGATTCCCACCCTCTTTTCAGAAGATAAACTTGGTAGCTTTTCAGCAGGGACAGCATTGTTAAACTTTGGAATGTGTCATTTACATATGCAGATATTTAGCTCTTGGAATGCATTGAGGGCTCATATTTTTGTAGCACCAAGAAATATCTTGTGATGTTTTGGGACGGGGTGGGGGGGGTGGTGTGTGTTTGTTTTGGGGGGGTTTATGTAGGGTTTTTTGTTGTTGCTTTTTTTTTTTTTTTTTTTTTTTCCCCTTGTATTTGCTGCCATCCCGTGNCTTTACACCTTCAACTTTCTTACCACACTTGAAGACAGGTAAAGATGAGCAATTTCTCAAGTGGGCAAAATGCAATAGGCCAGGTTCATATTACATAGGAAAAAAACAGAGTGTAGAATTCTACAAGCACAAAACATTGATAATCTGATTTAGCAATCTCTGCTTTGGTCTGCTTATTTTAATTTGCAATGCTTGGATAGGAAACACGCTGCAGTAAATTCTATTCTTTAAAGGGAGAAAATCTCACTTCTACCCGTCTAAACATGTACTTTGACCTGGGCCAGCATGGGATGCTGTTGGGATTGCAGACCAGTTATGGTAGTCTAGCCTGTTTCCCAGCACAACTCCAGTTGTTTTGGACTCTGTTCATTGCACAAGAATGTTGTGTGATGCAGACAGGAAACTTCTGGCTAAGGAAACTGCAAATAAGCAGCCACAATAGAGACACTGAGTTAGAGAAAGAGGTGATGTATAGTTTGTTACCACATTTCTCAAAGGGGGGAAAAGAAAGCTGAAAAAATTGGAAAAGTTTAGAAGCAGTCTATCAGCTGATATCAAACTCTCCTAGACTACTTGCTCTCATCTCTCTCCAGTTTTTAAGCACATAAGTTAATAGCAAGTTTTCTAGGTAGCTTTTTAAAATCAGTTTTAAAAATGAAGGATCTCCACGAGATTCCATGAACTAATTCTGAGGAATCTGTTAAAAGTAAGAAAGATAAATGGTTTGTCAAATCAGTGGCTGTGCTAGTTCAGATTAAAAATAGATGTAGTACATAATATGATGCTGCATGAGGACCTGGATATGTTCAGAGCCAGAACTAGTGGACTCAGAAAAAAGAAAAAAAACAAAAACAACCCAAAAACAATAAGGAAAAGAAAAAAAGACTGTTCAGGAGTATATGACCAGTTAGAATTAGAAAGTTAAATTTTACAGCATGATATTAACCATCTTGGTGTTATTGCCTTTTTATCACTTTTATTATTATGTCTATATGTTTATGTATGTGTATTTAAATTGTAGTGATCAATGGAGTCTATAAAGTAGTATTGAAAATAGAAAGGACTAACATTGAACCAGATTTAGAAGGGGGAGGAAATAATGTGATATGATGCAGAAAATTCATATTAATGGGATTTAATTTAAAGTGCTGAAAACCAAGAGATGGCACCACACAGCCCGGTGGTTAAGCTGTCTTTGGAAGTTCTCGTGTGACAGGGTTGCATCTCCTGCTGTTGTGGACCAGGTAGGTGTGTGCACATGTATTTGTTCCTGGGTTTTGGTGCAGTGCTTTCTTGCAGATCCTGTCAGTCACATTGTCTGCTGTATCAGAGGATTCACATGACAGAGGGCAAATCATGTCCATGCTTCCACATGGAAGTACAGGAGAAACAAAGTATTATTTATGTGGTAGAATTGAAGGGGAAAAAAATCTCTTTGGATGGTCAGAGAAATTTGGGAACAGAAGTTGAATTAATACAGTTCACAATCCATTGGAAATTTCTGTGCTAAGATAATGCTGCATGCTTTCAGTTAGAGCAACGATAACTTTTTGATGATCTTTCTTTTATTTCTGAAGATAATCAAGGAGCTGAAAGATGAAGACTGGAATATGGGCAATATTGTGCATACGTTAACAAACAGACGGTATGAAGAAAAATACATTGCTTATGCAGAGAGTCATGACCAGGTATTTTTATCTGTTTGTTTTTTTGTTTATATATAAGAGGTTTAGAGGTTTGGTGGGGTTTGTTTTTTAAAAATGATGCAAGAGTTGAGAAGGATGACAAGAATTTCAGAGATGGGTAAATGTGGACTACTGCTCATATTTTTACTAATTTTCATTTTTTGGGGATTTTCTTGTGGTTTTATTTTGTTTTGATCCTTAATTTTAATAAAGGAATCCTGCCTGGAGTTGGGTGGGTAATGTTGGTTTTCAGATTTGTTTTGTTTTTAAGAAATTAGTTGTAGTTTCTTGTTTTGCCTGTCATAGAACTTAGGAAGGTCTACATTCCACGCTTTTGAAAATCTTGTTTCTTTTAAATAAACTAGAGCACTGTTTATGATAAACATAAACAATATGCCAATTTGGAAAATTTGTTCCTTAAATCAGTATTTGTGACTGTTGTATTACCTTCATGAAAATCTTTCCTATCTGGAAGGATTGCAAACATCCTCTTTTGAGACCTAAATGAAAAATTCTGTAATGTTTTTGTTCAAAACACAGAAATAACAGTTCTGGGCATGGAAAAATGAAAAAAATAATGATTCATTTGGATAACACTCATCTGTAACAATGTCTTTAATGGTTGTTTCTGAAAAGTCCAGAATCATTAGTCAAGAATTGTAAAATTAGGAACTTAAACCTTTTATTAGAAAATGGATGGTTTTTTTTAAGGAACTACCTTCAACTTTTTCATTTATATAGAGGTTAATATTCTATTTCCTGTACCTTCTATAATAAAAGTCAACAGAAGTGTTCAAAACAAAGTCTATATTTTATTTTAAAAAGAGAATTCAGAGTTTATCATTCATTATATCCATTTTCTGTACCTATTTGCATTCTGATCTCAGAGACTGTTACAGTGTTTACTTAAGGCATGAGAGAAGAGTCATGATCCTGGTAAAGAACTTCAGAAATTATTAGGAAATCTGTATGATTGTATGATAACTTGCTTTCCTCAAAGCTGATTCTTCATCCTAAAGCATAACATATAACATTACTGTTGCTGTTCTTTTGTTTCATTCAAATTTTTATTTAGTTGTTTTCCATAACACTATGTCTTTTCAGTGTAGAATCTCATACTTGGGAGAAAGATATCTTTATTTTTAATTAAAATTAAAAAAAAAAATTATGACAGGTATACATCAGGTTGGTATGTGAAAAGTAGGATAGGAAAACAAAATGGGAATGTGGATAAAATTCAGTCTGAAGATGCTGGAAGTGATGCATGTGAGGGTACAATTCTATTTTCTTATATTTTATAATGGGCTGTGAACTGATTATTGCCAGTCAGAATACAAGTGCCTGTGGTTATAAGTGTGTGAAAATAGCAGCTTGAAGCTAATCGCTGTCAAAAAAGTCGATGCAGTCCTGGAATTATTATGAATGGAATGGAGACCAAAGAGCACCATCAGTACATCGCTGTAGCCTTTCATGGTTTCTGTGCATGTTGGATGCTGGAGGCAGATTTGGTCCTGGGTCTCCAAGGGTATCTGGAGAAAGTGCTGTGAGAGAGTTGGTGAGAAGAACAGCAGGTGTGGATTGGTTTTCATCACAAGAAAACTAAATAGAGTAAAATTCTTCAGGGTAGCAAGGAGATCACTGAACTGGGAAATATATCTATTCATAAAATCACGGCTGTCACAGAAAACAAGAATAGGCAACATTTACCTTCTCTTCTAATAGAAAGATTAGATGATATTAAATGACACTAATAATGTCACATTCTGAGTGCAGAGAATAGTTGTTCCTTGCATTCTTCAGTCTTGGCATTGTAGTGTAGGAATTTATTTTATTTTTTTAAAAAGACTGTTTTTTACTTAAGGGAATAATCTGTAGATGCTCTTATATTGTGAGTTGGAAAAATAAAGGATGATGGTGCTTTTCAGCTAGACCTGCTTACAATTAATCTGTCTCTTTGGAGTTTAGTGAGTTTTTGTGCAAGAGTATAAAATGAGAATTGGGCTAATTGAACCAAAATTAGCTATTTACATATAAATGCTCCAAAACGTTTTCAACTGCCTGCATGCTAATATATTGGAATAGCATTTGTGTGGCCTTTCTCAAGTAGCACTAAGTACTAGCAAGTTAGTAATTCAGTCACTGTTTTTAGACAGAATTACTAATTTGTTTTTTCTCTTGTGTGAAATCACAGAAAACCAGTCACATTCTTGAGTGTGTATAAATGAATGCTTCATACTTGGTCTGCTTCTCTAAATCAGGGTTTTTATTAATACCCCTCTGTTTTCACATCCCACAAACTTTTCTTGAGATGTTTGCTGTCTTATTTTATGTGTTTTCTATAAAAATTCTCAAATGGTGGGTTTGTTCTGCCTTATTGAGTTGTTGGGTAGGTCACTTGTGATTTAGCAAGCTGATGCTGGCATGTCACATTTGATATCTGTAGGTGATAAAAGTTCTTAGAAGTAATTCTGCACTTTGATCCCATCAGATGAAATGTAGGACCTCAGCAGGGGTTAAACAGCTGTTAGTTTATTATCATGTCATACTGATAATATTATTATCCTATTGGTCTGGAGAGCTCCTGTAGCCACGTGGAGGGTTAAAACAGGCAGTTCTGACATCCAGTTGAGGCTCAACTCACGGACATGCCTGCCTCAGCTTAGATGTTTCCTCTTTTTGGCCTGAGATCTGTATCACACTCACATGATTGCACATCACACAGTGCACAGGTTTAGTAGTTAGACCGTGAGGTTACTGTGACCTGGTGATCATAGACAGTGGCTGGAATTTTCCTTCAGGAACAGGGACTAGATCATGCACACTGAGCCACGTCCTTGGCTCCTCGTGGATCTTGCAAGTTCTTCCCTTATGATATAGAGCACCTGCTTTAAAAAAAATCCACAACTTAGAAACACTTGTAGTACATCCAAGGGTTTTCTTCAGTGTTTTTTGAACTGTTACAGGCACTTGTTGGTGATAAGACGTTGGCGTTTCGACTGATGGATGCAGAGATGTACACAAACATGAGTGTGCTCGTACCTCTTACGCCAGTTATTGATCGTGGGATACAGCTTCATAAAATGATTCGTCTCATTACTCATGCACTCGGAGGGGAGAGCTATCTGAACTTCATGGGTAAGTAATCTTGGGAACAAGTATCTCATTTTCTCATCTACAGAATGTTTGGCAGGGAAGTAAAATGATCTGACATCATCTTACATCCACGGTATTTATCACAATGCTGAAGTTTAGAGCATAAATGCTTTTATAGATTTAGTACAAAAGGTAATATGCATTGCTTTTCTGTCTGTAAGATGTATTATAAGGCAAGAAAATAAAATTGAGGTGGTTCCTGACTGTAACAGAAATGACTTTTTAAAAATGTGGTAAGCTCTGGTTCAGGTTACTCTTATTTACAACTCAGACTGGTATTTTAATTGTTGTTTTTCAAGTTTGTCAGGTGGTGAGCCATGGCTCACACAGCTCGGTTGTGTTTTGTCTCTATTCTTTTACTCTCCTAAACTTTTCAGGGTGACAGCGAACTTAGTAAAGGTAGCTTTGTGTTTATTTGTTATTAATTGTCAGGAATTTGTCTGGGATCAGTTGACTTGTATTTCTTTGCTTCTTAGAAAACAGCGGAGGCTTAATGAGGTAGGCAAAGACAAATCACAGAGACAGGAGGCACATTCTGCTATGAAAGAACAGAAATTGTAAGAGCTAGTAGTACTTTCTTTTTGTTTATAAGCTATAAAACACAACTCTTGTCTTTCTTCTTAAGCACAGTTGCTACAAGAAAGTTCAATTGTTAATCTAATTTAATCAAGCAGTTACAGTTCCATGTAGTTAAATGTTCTTGGTTTTATCCGAAATTCTGAAGCTATTTGTGCTTGCTGCTCTTTACCGTATTCATTCCTTCGATTTCTTTGAAAATAGTTTGTACTTTATCGCAAAAATCACAATTTGGTCATGTGGCGTGACAAGTTCTCTATAGCAATTGTGAAAGTCTCGCGGGAGAAAAAAAAAAAGGCTGAAAGCCTGCTGTAACATCACCATCTCAGTTTTCTGATCATAAAACTCTTGAAAATTATAGAAATTTTAGCACAGTAATGTGTTCTACCTTTCCTGTTAAATGATTAGTTTTATCAAGTTAAAGGGGACTGTTGGATATATATTGCCCTTCTTCCATGATAGTACATTTGACGTTTTCTTCTGATTAAAAGACTAGAGAACATAAGTCAATAGTGATAGTGGATTTAAGCATGTCTGTACTGGTACACGTTCTTTTTCTTGGTATTAGAAGAAAGCTCAAAAAATACCATGTTGGTTTTCTTAAAAAGAATTGGAGCAACATCAGCGCAGAACAAATTAATTCAGTATATGCAACACTAGTAAAACAATTGTTTCCAATAAAATACAGACCTTTTTTCAAGAGTAAAGAAGAGTTAATGAAATAAATATGTATTAAGTGTGCAATCAGGCACTTAAATGTGCAAGTTGTAAGGTGTATACTTCCCTTCAAATGAGTTAAGGAACAATAGTTAAGGAAGCAGGCGTTTAAAAAATACTCCAGCTCAACTGCAGATTAACTTGATACGATTAGAAAAATGATCAGTAATTCAGTGTGGCATGTTAAATCCAGTGTGTCAATGCAGGTTGATTGAGCAATTAATATTGGATATCTTTGAGGACTGCAAATGTCTCAGTAACTACATAATAGTTTGCTATATGTAAAAGGTGAAAAGATAGTAATAAATATTGGCAGAGGAAACATAAATTCAGAATGCTGATAACCCTGTGCACTTAAAATGCATGTTGCATCATGCTATCTAGTTATACAAACAAAGTGACAAATTAGTTCTTTAACTTCCAGTTTGGAGTGAATGCTGAGGGTAAGAAAGGAAGCCTCCTGTAGGGTGGGGGAAGGAGGGGAAATCTTTCACAACACCTGGAGAAGGCATTCCAGGTGCCTCTGTGCTTCCCTAGGTCCTCCCATAAGCGTCTTATACTTTCTTTCTCTGAAAATAAAGACAGCTTTCTCAATGCTTTGCTCACCTCGAGGAAAAACCAACTGCATCTAAAATGTATTGGGAGTGGTAATTTGTGTTCTCAAATGTATCCTGGAATTTTGCTTTGAAAATCTGGAATAATATTTGATTACATGTGTGTTGAAGTAACATTTGTGCTTCACATGTGCAAGCAGATTCCTCCTGTTAGAGGAGCTGTGCCCTGTTGAACACTGAGCACTGACTGTGGCTTTCTCCCATCTCTCTCACCTTTCACACTGTGTGGTTCTCTGTCTTTCTTACATGTATCTGTAGGAAAAATCCTGAAAGTTGTGATTCTTACTTTTCATGTTTGAGTGTTCAGTTTTCACCAAGGCTTTTATTTTTTTCTTTCCAGTTGCTTATATCCTGGTATTGGCAATCAGTGATGTATGCAAACTTAAATGTAAATAGGAAAGTTGTGTCATTTCAGTAAATTGGTTCACTTGTAGCAGAAACCTTGGGGAGCATTCTTCCCTCCAGTCTGTGCTTTGGTTTTCTGTGCAGCTTTACAAGTGATCTCTGGGGCTTCATGTGTGCATCTGGCATGGAAGACTTAACCTAGGAAAGGAAAAACTCCTTATGCTTGGCTGAAAATGAGAATAACAATGATAAACGTCCTGCTGTATTGAATGAATATTCTGGAAGGCCAGTTTGTTTCATAGTAAACAATAGTAATAGTAAAAAAAGTAGCAACTGATTTGAAACTTGTGCAGTGTCTAAATTCTCTTTTCAGGGCAAGTGGAGAGCAAGAATCCTAATGTAGCTGTAGTTTATTCAATCCAAACCCTGTTTTAGAGCAGAGATTTTAATACTGAGATTGGACAGTACTGGTCAGAAGATGTCACAGGACCTGTCACAAAAATTCCAGGTTCTTCTGTACAATATACATATATATATAAATCTCCATATATATCTAGAAAGTGATTTGCAGTAACTACAAGTTTTTTTCAACCATTAGCATTGACTGGTGGTGTTATTGTTTGGGTGGACATTTACCTGTTTCACTAATATCAAATTAGTTAAGCTTCCTCTTTCCCCATTTGTTAGTTAATTTACACAGTAGTTTTATCCAGCTTCTCTAGTCTTAGGGTTGTTTTGTATGCATCAAAACAGTTTCTTCTCTAACATTTTGGTGTGATGAGACCTTGTTCTTTCTTTACCCTTAAAATGAAATACTATGCATCATATATTCCTCTGAGTATTTTAAGAGAGAAACTTGGATATTTTTTCATTTATTTAATTTTACACTAAGGGATTTTGTAACAGAAGGCTTTTGAAAATCTATGGACAAACAAGAAAAGGAATGGCGGAAAAATTGTATCAGTAACACTAATGTCAGAGTGGGAAAGGAATGTACCATTTACTTAAAGAATATTGATTAAAAACCTACAATAAAAATTTTATTATATAACTTAAAATATAAATGGGAATGTTGCTTTAGACAAAATCTGAACTACTGTTTTTCTTGCTACTCTTCTAGATAAAAAAGAAATTTTATCAAGAACAAGGAAATTTATATTAAACCAAATAGAGTTTGGTTCTAGGCATTTTGTAAGCAAATCACTTGCATTTTTACGCTTTTTTCTGTACCATTCCTCATGCCTTTACTACTCCTGCACCTGGTTACATTGTGACTTTTTAGACAATGACATAAAGCATGGCCTTACAAGAGCAAATGATCTTCAGACCTGCTCACTTCAGTCAACTCCTCTTCGTAAACAACCTTGAAGTGCTCAATTGGTCCAAACTGCAGCTTTAAGAGAGGCAGTTTGAAGTCATCCTTCTTAATAAGCTTACCTGGTAGAGCTGACAAATGTGCTGCCAGTTCCAGAGGGTGCTTTAATTTCATGGCAGTCTGACAGAAAACAATTATGTTCATTTTAAGGTAGGAAACAAGAAGTGTGTAATCTGAATCTTACCTACAGTTTGTCAGAGACTTAGTGACAGAGCACCTACAATTTGGGTGTGTATTACCCCATATGCCCCTAGTCACAACTTGAGTCAGGCAGTGGCAGTAGGAAGAATTCAGATATGTACATTAGGCTTCATTAGTCACTTAGAGAGTCTCTTCTGCAAGGTCTAGAGGTGCAAACTGTTGATATTTATTGTTCATTCAGGGTTGATTGAAACAAACTTCATTTCTACATGCTCTTTTCCTCTTGCTCAAAACACTGGGAGAAAAGCACTGTCTCATAATTTAAAACTAAGCCACGCACATGAAAACCTGTCTTCTCCCACCTTCTCTCCATGAATTAGTGTGTCCAGATGCTAGGACATACTAGTGTTGTGGGAGTTGATTGTATGTCCTTCTTGAAAGAGTAAAGAACAAAGCTCCATATGTGTCTGTATGTTAAATACATCAATACAATGGTTAGTAACAGCAATCTGTACATGTGATGGTGTCAATGTCTACATTATGGCTTCTCAAGTCAAGAACACTGAAACAGAAACCTTCATGGTCAGCAGCATCCTCAGAACTGCTTAAGAATCAACAGTTGCTCCTACTGTGTTCATGGAGTGAAATCCAGGTAGGATTTTCCAGGACAGGAGGGGGAATAGTCTAAATCAAGGTAGCTGTCACAAGTGGCACTCTTTTTTTTTTTTCAGAGTAATCCTGGTGTTTCCTTAGTTTGTTCCCACATCTGCTGAGTATCAGATGTGCCAGTATTACCAGTGGAGTAGATTTGTAGTATATCAGGCCATTCTGATATTGTGCTTCAGTTGCAAAGTGTTTGGTTTGGTTTTTTATGGATGGAACTATTTTTTATTTGTATTTTATTTATCATTATGCTTAATACCAGCATTTAGCCATGGTGATTTTGTTATTATAACTTCTGCTAATGTCTCAAGCTTCATTCCATTTACTAGAATAAGAATTTGAACAACATTGTAACTAAAATCTGTACTGATCTTCAAAGGGTAAAGTATTTTCTATGTATAGGTATTTTCATGAGATATGGTAAAGTCTCCAACCTGCTGCCATGGACAGGGACACCTTCCACTAGACCAGGCTGCTCAAAGCTCCATCCAGGCTGGCCCTGAGCACTTCCAGGGATGGGGCATCCACAACTTCTCTGGCCAGCCTCTGTCTTGTCACTCTCACAGTAAAGCATTTCTTGCTAAAATCTGATCTAAACTGGCCCTCATTCTTAAAATTATGTGGGCTTCAGATGTCACCAGAATGTATCACTGCACGTATGGACAACACACTTTGATTTTGAGTTACGTTTCTGTTGTAATTTATTATAACCTTATTGAAGTTTAGAAGAAGAAAGCATGAAAGCACTCTAAGCCACCTGGTGTGCTTCCATATGGAAAAATGCTTTTATATAGTGCCAGCCATAGAGAGGTACCTATATATTGGTGTTGGAGGGAGGAAATGAGTGCAAGGTAGGAAACCAACTAGAACAATGTGTGGGTGAAGGAGGAACACAATCAAGTTGGTATTGGAGTGGAGCTGCAGGCTCCATTAACCCAGGACAGTCTCTTTATCTTTCTGGCTAAAAAGATGCTTTGCTCTACATAATTCAGGGTAAATTATTTCTATGAGCTCATAGAAATAGATAAAAATACAGTGAAGATGAGGTAGTTTAGTTTTACTTCAGATTAAGTGTTATGAGGTTAATCTTGAGTGTGAATGTAGTGCTGATTTTCATAAGCTTTCAAGAAGGGAGAGGCAGAATTTATAGTGGAGTAAATTAGAAAGGGAGTTTTAGGAAGATGATAAAAATCATTTTGGCTGTGTGGTTGTGTTGGGTTTTTTTGGTTTTGATTTGATTTTTTAATTTTTTTTTTCCAAGTAGTACAGATGCCTTCTGAGTTGGAATGTCTCGTGGAACATAAAACACTCCTTCTGTCTTAGTGTATTACATAAAAGTGTAGGGCAGGAGGAGTAACAAGAAAAGTGACCCAAGGAGAACAAAGGACTTTTCAGTGCTAATGCAGTCTTTTTACCGCCAGAAGCCTAGAACTTTTACTCAGTTGGGATAATTATTCAGATCTTTTTGTGAAATTCAGAGCTGGTCCTGCAAGCAAGGTATTTCCATTGAATATCTTCTCAAGTGGAATTTTTAGAGAGATTATTTAAAAGCAATCTAGTAATCCACTCACTCCTGGCTTAAGAGTCAGTCCACAGACTATGAAACAGCTCCCTTAATCCTCTCATTTTATTTTATTTTTTTTTAAGTCGGATTGGCTGTTAATACAAAGTACTGCAGGAAAGCCTGGATCGTCTTGATAGTTGTGTTATAGGTCAGCTCTTTGTGCAGCCTAAGCTCACGGCCTCTGTCTTCATAATGGAGAAATGTATGGTCTTATTTCAAAGTATGATCGGGAAAAAGGATATCTGAAGGAAACCATTAACCACAGTTAACATGCAGTGTTGAATTGGCAGCATGCTTTCCACTGTTTATCTGAGGCTCCTTTAATTTGTGAAAAGCACAGATTTGGGGATTATGATGGGGTTTTCGTGCTAATTGATATGTATTCTTCAGTAAAAACACCTGGTTTGGTTTTCTCGTCCTGTAAACTTCTGGATATGTGTCTTTTGTGCATGTGTTTTCTCTAAGGCTTGGGGGAATATGACCTTTAGAAACAAATAATCAACTTGGTATAGGCTGTTTTTGTTCTTATGTTCATTTATGTTCATGATTTGTTATTGTAGCTCCTAATGGCTCCACCATTTTGGCAAGCGAGGAATTGTAGATAATGTTGCTTGAAGGGAAAAGTACAGAAATTTGAACGTAAATGGACTTTCATAAATCGATTTTTTCTTTCACCTAACCTAATATAGTGAAAGTGCTAGTTATTTGTAGATACCAAAATACTGTGTAAATGCATATTCTATTTTCAATATGTCTTCACTTGTGTTCCTGTGCTTTTTTCCTTTCTGTATTATTTAGCTGTACTTAGGCAGCATCTGCGTATTATCTTTTTGAATATGTTCATTCTTTAAAACTCCATTTTTCAATGTATTTTTAAATCTCATCTAACTTTTCATCTGTGATAGTAATTCAATCTTTTTGGTTTCTTTTGGTGAGAAAAATAGTTTGGCAAGTATTACTGGAGCTATTCTACATGACAGTAGTAGGTTTGAAGTATGAGGTTACCTTGTTTCTAAATTTGATCCCAATGGAGGCCTCACATGCACTCTTTTACTTCAAACCCTGTCATATTTGCAAGCATCTTGGTGCCAAAGCACTGATTTACACTGATCAAAAGATGATCTAGAACAGAGTAATGGAGATGCTATTTGAGATAAGTCTTATTCCTGCATGGAGGTGCTTTTCAATCAGAGAAATGTGAAGTTTAGCCAGATGAGTCACCAATTTACCTTTTATTTCTGGCGTTGTCTTGTGGACTGCTACTCCCCTTCCCACCCACAAGTTTAATACTGAGTTTTAGAAGCTATGCTATAAATTGTACTATGCCTTTTTATGTCAAATTCAATATGAAGGATGGAGAGCGCAAGTTTTATGAGGCAGCTTGGGGAGCTGGGAGTGTTTATTCTGGAGAAAAGGAGGCTCAGGGGTGACCTTATTGCTCTTTACGACTACCGGGAAGGAGGTTGTAGCAAGGTGGAGGTTGGCCTCTTTTTCCCAAGTAATAAGCAATAGGATAAGAGGAATCGGTCTCAGGTTGTGCCAGGGGAGGTTTAGATTGGATATTAAGAAAACTTTCTTCACTGAAAGGGTGGTCAGACACTGTAACAGGCTGCCCAGGGAAGTGGGGGAGTCACCATCCCTGGAGGTGTTTAAAAGACTTGTAGATATGGCTTATGGGGACATGGTTTAGTCGTGGACTTGGCAGAGAACCTTAATGATTCTATGACTATTCAAACTCTTTAAGTTGATAAATATGCCAGAGTATTGACATATTAATTTCAATAGATGTAAAGAAAACTTGACTTATTTGTGCAGACTTCTCCAGTGTGTTAAATTTATTGTTCTGTTTGGGACGGAGAAAAAAAAGGAAAGAAAAATCAATATTGCACTAAGCTTGTTACAGTGCTGACTGTGACTAGTCTTAGAAATAAACTAGTTAGTTATTAACATCTTGCTTTCCTACATATGGAATGGAATGGGGAGTCTTGATTGAAAACGAAGCAGGGAGTATCTTCATTTAAAATAGTCTGGATTTTCTAGAGTTCAACATAGACATAGTTGAAGTTTTCAGAAAAATTATGGAAGTCCCTTTTTGTATTTACTAGTTGCTTTTTTATTTGTAGGCCAGAAAGACTGTACTTCTAGGGTTTTATTGCCTACATAAAATGCTGTTGCTTGGTTTGTACACTGCACATGAAAATACAGAACTAAGTCCAGTGCTTGTCTGTGAAAACTTAAATCCAGGGAGAGGCCTTAGAAACACAAAATTGACCTTAACAAAGGAACTGTCTATATTCTCTTGGTAAGTTTTTGGTTTGTGTTATTTTCTGTGATATGAAAATGTTGAGAACGCTTGAGAGAGCAGACACTCTAGAACAAGGGATAGAAAACAGTATGATGTGTGACTGAAGGGTTTATGTTCCACTCCTCAATGCCTAAATGTAAATGTGGAAATGTTTGTGCTAGGAATGTGTGTTGAGGAAAGCCTGTAGAAAGTAGTAGCAACTATGTTTGGTTTAGAAGTTTTAACACATCTTTCTGTGAGAAGACTTTTTTCATCTCCCATTTTATAAAGGGATGACATGAGATGCCAAGAGATGGGGCTCAGGGACATGACAAGTTTTCACTAGTCTCACTTTACAACCCTTCTCTCTATTCATCCTTCCTGCTATTACCATGAGGTATCAGGTTTTCAAAGGATATGTTGTTTTCTGACAAGAAAATGTTCCCATTAAGATCTAAATAAGAAAACAAGTAGTGAAATAAGCTAACACCACAGTGTGGCTGTGTAAAGGAATGAAATGGAACAAAACAGAATGAGTGATGACATTGGAAAATAATTTTTTTTGCAGATAAAGGTGTAATTTTACTTGTTTCAGTTTTTCCCATTTTTTTATAGATGATTCATGCAAAGCATTTATCAGTTGAGAAAGTTTATTTGGTTAAAAAAAAAAAACACAAAAAAACCCCCACAAAGGAATGAAAAATCATTACTGAGAAATATTTTGTATGTCAAACTCAAATGTCTTTGTGCAAGTAATCTCTGATGGTTTTTTGTCTCTGCTTTTTGGCTTTTGTCACTTTGAATTTCCATACAGCATTGCTGGAGGGGGAGAGGAGAACTCATCTTAGTGTTTGTACATATTTGGCTTTCCTCAAACAATTGTAACACAATCCTTTTCAGGCATTGAAGCAGGTTTGGGGTTTTTTTCTGAGATCAAAGTTTACTTTTTCCTTTGACAGAGAAGTTTTTTCTTAAAGGTACAAAAATCCTAATAGGGTTATGATGCATTTTCATCTTGGGCCCCTAAGAAAGCTGCATCACCCCTTTGCATACCGTGAAATGACAACATGAAGCATAGCACTTTGAAGGCGTGCATATTTCAGTGAAATGAAATGCTATTTTTGGAAATAATATTTTTTAAAAAAAATAATGAATGCACACGGAATAAATTCCAGAAGTTATGTGGAACTTTGGGGTAGGAAAAGGAGAAATACATATAAAAATAAGTTCTTAGTAAAAAGTTGCTCAAGGAAAGAAGTTGGAGGTGGCTACTTAAGTGATATTGCTTATGTTATTTTGTACGCTAGTTCAGAAGTATTTGTTTCAAAACCTGACCAACAAATTAAAATTTTATCATTTTCTTAAGCAGCCATAATGTAGAAATAGTTTCTACTCTGATTCTTATTTATCAGTATAAATTTATTTTGTATCTATCAACTTGGTGCCACAAGAAAAATCTAAAATTATTAGTTATGTTGTGAAAGGCTCACAGCTTTGTTATGCCTTCAGCTGATTCAGGTCTTAGGGCTAATTTAAATATGTTTTGAGTAGAAGATGAATACTGTCACTTTTGCCTCTGTGTATATAACAAATTGTTGAATTTCAAAGCCAGAAGGGATAGCTCCAATCTGCAAATAAAAAGGCATGAGATAATGGAATGAAGAGAGGGGATAGCTCATGGTGAACCTCTGTTTCTTGAAGTTGAATCTTGGAGATTCACAGTTCTAGACTGTTCATTTACAATTATTTTCTTCTTTCCTAACCTCGTTTGAACAAAGTTATTTGAAAAAAACCCATGAGTGTGAAGACAGGTAACCAGTTTGGCATCATGCTACCTTTCTTTCCTTTGGGAATGACTCTAGGCAGAAGCCAGCATTCTGATTTATGAAGACACTTGTTCAGTGTCATCTCTTCTCCATTTGCCACAAGAACACACCATCCAAAATGCAGCTTTTCCTCACACCCACACTATGGGGCCAATAAGAAAGAACATTTGATCTCTTCTCAGTGAAGCTCCTCCGGAGAAGTTGGTTAAATTCCTTCTTATTACAAAATCCTGTTTGACTTGTTCTCAGATTCAGGAAGTAAACTGGAGTTGTAAAAACCCATGTTTTTCTGGGTTTATCATGTATATGCCAGTCACTTCAGGCAAGTCACTTTAGTCACTCTTAGTGTCTCAGCCTTCTCCATGGACACCCCCTTGTCGCGGGGGAGAACCCCTTAGGAGGTTGCGAGCTGTGCTAGTGGTGGTGCATGCCTCCGGTAGGGTCTCACATGCTAGTCAGCTCTCAACTGAAGGATCAGACAAAGTGTGTCCACGGGCAGGATGGGCTCACTAGCCCCCCAGCAACCATCCTAGGAGAAAGACAACTCTAACCTCAAACCCGGGCAGATGGAGCTTGCTTAGCCCTGTAAGGCCATCCATCTACGAGAAGGATACTCAAACCAAAACTATGTCCTGAGGACTTTGCTGTCACCATCCAAGGTTGCTTGGCCCTGGCAGATGAACCTTAGGAGTAAAGGGTGGAGCCAGTTCTGCGCAGGCTGCGCCTCCCCTAAAAAATCCATTGTGCAGGCTCTACGGATTGTGCCACAATTGCAAAGCCCTGTAGTGACAGGTGAGGGACAAAACAGCAGGTGATCAGGTGCACTGGAAGCCGCAGCCCCAACCCTGCATGCGGGCAGTTCAGGACATTGGTCGCTCGAGACTGACCCGGA
>VWZF01005259.1:537821-593020 GCA_013396755.1 Sclerurus mexicanus
TCCAGGATGGAGGATCACCACCTCCCTAAGATTGTGCTTTACGGTGAACTCGCCACCGGCTGCCGCAAGAGAGGAGCCCTGAAGAGGAGATACAAGGATTCCCTGAAACAACACCTCAGCCTTGGCCATATTGACCACCATCAATGGTCCACTCTGGCCTCCAGTCGTGAGAAATGGAGACACACCATCCATAATGCTTCTGCTTCCTTTGAGAACACACACAGAATCAGTCTTGAGGAAAAAAAGGCAACGCAGGAAGAACTGTGCCTTGCCAGTAGTGCCGATGGAGACTTTCTGCTCTGCCTTTTGCGATTGGACTTGCCGATCTTGCATTGGCCTTTTTTGCCACCAGCGTGCTTGTAGCAAGCGTGGGTAGAGCCCTTGCAAATCTTTATTTGTGAAGCCTAGCCATGAGTGTCTCAGTCACTGACCTAACTCTATACTCTGAGACCATCTTCCTGGCAATATTTGTGCAGGAAAATACATAGTTTCTGTTTTCCTGTTGGATTTGGGTGAGGAAAAACATACTGAACAGTGTTCTCCTTCATAAAAGCTGATGGCATGAAGCAATATGGTGAATTCATCAAGTTATTTACAGAAAGTCCTTAGATATTGCTTAGCTTTTACAAATAAAGGGAAAAGAAAAAGCCAAGAACCGTAACCAGTGGTTTGAAGTTTAGCAGGCATCCTGTGCTCCTGTTTGTGAACCCTTGCTGCTTGGCTCATGTATCTCATCCTACTGTTCTTAATGTATGGGGTGATGTATATCTGGAGCTACATATGTAATGTACTATCATCAGGAAATGTTGGAGTGCATTAGGGGGTCTTGGATTTCCTAGTTGTTTGAACAATTTTCTATACTAAACCCTGAAAATTGGCAGATGAAATAGAAACTTGGCAGAAGCGCTGAGTGATGACACTCTGAATACACCTTAAAAGCTCGTGATCAAATGACCTGTTATTGGGGAGCAAATGGCCAAAATCTTTTCTCTAGTTTTTTCTGGTTGTAGCAAGTATGATTACCTGAAGGAAGAGGAGTGGACTAATGGACTCAAACCAGGGCAAATTGTGGCTCTTCTGATGTCGCTTAAAACTGTTTTTAAAGCCCTGTTCAGAAGTACAAGGGAAAGAGAATGTGAAGGATTAACTAAATATGCAGAAAGGGCATTTTCTGCTACAACTGGTTTTTAAAGGCTGTGGTAACATTCTCTTACAGTCTAGTTTGTTTCCCTATTATAAGTTTCAACAAACAATTTGTATTAACCCTGTTCTCTCAGGATTGTGAGGTTTACTTTTTCTTGTCCACACCAAAAAAAGGAAAAAAAATATGAAGGCCTCACTGGTCAACTGCTCTCAGATATTCAGATTTTTGTGGCTGTTTTACAACTCACTTGCTACTTGCAGCAAAGGTGCCATCAGCACCAATTCTTTAAGTCTGAGGAATCGTGTTTTGCTGCAGCTTCCAAAGCTATTGACTGCTGGGCTATATCTATACCTGTTAAATTTTTCTTGTCTTTATTTTTTATCTCCCTGGTTTGTTTTGTTTCTTCTTTCACCCACTTCTCAGTTGTGTTGATGCTGGTTTAATGTGCAGGTGAGTCAAGACTATCTTTACATTGTGGATCCAGCCCACTTGTTCACCAGTCTTCTTGTCAGGGTCTGCCGTGGCTTTTGCTGTAGTTGCAGTCTCCACATGTCCACTCATCCTGGAAATACCTTCATCAGTTACCCAAACAGGGTAAATAAAGTTGCTAAGTCTACGTTACGCAAAACCATTTGGTTTGGGATTTTTACTTCATAGTCTAAAAGCTTGACATCAGAAATTTTTGGTGTCTGGTGTAATTAATTGTAGGTTAATAATAGAGTGTGATGCTCTTCAGAGGCTGGTTCTTAATTATAGCCTTCTTTTATCCCATTCTAATGTTGTAAACAGTCATAAAAATATTTTAATAATATGCAAGCGTTATATTGTTATATTTTAACTTTTCCTTTCTTGTTTTTGTACTTTGAGATCTGACTAAAAATGGTGCAAGGATCAAGTTTAAGATGCTTAAAAATCAAATTTTGTAGCACTTTCATTCATATAAGGTGTGTATGCATAACATCCACAGGAAGCAAATGCAAATCTGTGCTAAATTTTGACATCTGACACAATGAGCATTCCAAGACTGAGTACTTTTGTGGAGGCAGCACATCACAGTGATTTTAAATTAATTCCGATTTTTAACATCATTTAGGTGCAGTCACCCTCCTTCTGATAGACACATTGTACCTTGCAGAAAGTTCAGAATAACTCTTTGACAACTGTATGAGACTTGGTCCCTATTCTAGTAAGGAGAGAGAACACCAGGGTAGTAACTGCCTTGAACAGTCAGAATTGCATCATCAGAGGTTTTTCTCATTAATACATGACTTTTGTGCATCTTCATTGGTAGATCTCATTTACAGATAAACAAGGCATTTCAATTCAAACCATACACTTTCTGTTCCAGGATTGAACTGTCAACTTCTTAGTTCAATAACTGATAACTTAGTTCAATGACTGATAGTCGTAAGTAGTTCAGTTGATCATCCGGTAGATGAGAGTCTTCCTAAAACCTGCCCCTTTTGTAGCATGACAAAGTGCCAGAGGCTCTGACTCCTGACCTCTACCTCTTCTTTCTGAAAAACCAAACTTGCAAGCTTCAATCCGTTTCCACATAGAAAAAGCCTCACCAACAATACAAATAATCTGCCTGAGACCTCCTGGTTATGATTGACTTTAATGAGCAGAGATCTTGCAGCAGATTATGCTGTCACTATAAGATTATTATGCTGGCACTCTTGAAATATGCTAAAACTAATAAACATCACTTAGAAAAACTGCTTTCAAGTGTCTGGTTAGAGGCTTACATAAACTACTCATCATCTTTCATTTCTTCTGTAAGAGTATCTTAAAAAAGAAAATCCCCCACAAAACAAAACCACCCTGAAGCTAAAAATGAACAAGTTGAAAGGAAGGAAACAAAAGACTTTAGAACAATTAATGCAAAAAGTACGTAAACTGATGGGGGACATTCTTCTGATATGTGCATTAATTATGTTTATACCAGCGTAAATATTTACAATCCACTGACTTTGAAACACACTGCAAAGCAGCAGTTTTATTCTTTGGAATATCAATGTATTTCAAAGCTAATTTTCATTCCAGATTAAGATGAAAAGTCAAAATTTTGTGAGAGGAAAAATCAGGAAATTATTTCCACTTGATAGAGTTTAAATTGGTTATGGTACTTGCTTCATGTATTTATTTACTAGTAAGCAGAAGGAAAATGAATCATAATGTAAATGTACTGTTTAATTTGGCACAAGCCAAATGAGAATTTGAAACTCTTGAGACTTCCTCTGTGCTGCTCAAGTTGCTCAAAATATTCACACTTCCACAAGGAGGTTTTTGGCAGGCTTGTATTTTACTAGCTTAAATAGTCAGTTTTGATTTCAGGTAGTGTCATTCTTTGGTACCACTGAAATCTATCTGAGCTACTGTTAGATTTTTTTTTCAACAGCCACATGTTTTAACTTGAGTTTTTAGGCAAAAATTCCTTCTCAGACCCAGCAAATCATACTGAAGCACTGTGGTGGTTTGAGTGGAAATGCCAAGAAGTGATACATAAGTCTATGTTGTGTTCTGCTTTGGGATTGCTGTTTTTGCTGTCTTTAAACAGAGGCAGAAAACACCAAACCAGCATCCCTGTTAGCAACTAGACATAGTTCTCATCACTCTTTCCCATGATAATATCTTACGCAGAGTTACTCTGCTTGAAGTGGACTATAGTCTACAAATACATACATCGTCACTCTTTTCAGTGACATGTTGCACTTTTGTGGATCAACAGCTGTGCTTGGAGAACTTGCAGCAGCTTCTGCTGGTCTCTGCTGACGGCCCAAGTGGGCTAGGCTGGACCTGAGCAGAGTTACTCATCTCCCTGCAAGGAAGCACAGGGCAGCTGATAAGGAGTAGGAGACAGTGGATGTCAGCTCAGAACTTCAACTGGATTTTTGCCTCTAAATCCCTGTGACTGTCAGAGTAGTTTAGCCCTAGTCGTGGTTTTCCAGATTCTGTTGAGTCTGATTCTTGCTTTACTTGCTCCTTTTCCCCAACTCTGTTGTTGGTTTAAATAACTACAGTCATATAAATTGGTCACTGACAGGTAAACTCAAGCATAATATCTGGGAGACATTTTAGGCCCTTCTATTTCTTACAGTTCGTGCGGTGTATTGATGTCAAAAAATGGTTTAGTATGAGCATTTGAAAGTGGCAGGATGACGTGTTTGTTTTTATTTGTTGCCCACAGTATCCTTTGTCTACACATAAAATTCTTCTCGTGAATCTTATGTATCATTTACTTTAATAACTGTGTAGAAAAACAGATTACTTAACTGATACATCATATATCAGGATTATTTTAAACTATTAACAAAGGGTATGACTCTCAGAATGTGGACTCTGTATTGACACTTTCTGCAGCATGTTTGAATTTTACAGATGGCCAATATTTCCTTCATCCCTCAGCAGAAGCCCTGAAACAAAAGGGATAGTTGGTCAGTCTTTTCCAGTGTCAGTAGTTGGCATTTATTATCTTCTGCTGTGCAAAACCAACCACACAAACTGCAAACAAAACAAAAAAAAAAACCCCAACCAACAACAAACTAACCTGGTCTAACCTTCAATCCTCAGTGCATGATTATTTATCATCAGTCTCATACATTCTTTTACTGTGAGGTAGAATTACAATAAAAATTTAAATGTCTTCCTGCTAAGTAGTGGAATTGAAGTAATTGTAGAAGAAAAATGCACTGCTGAACAGTAGGAAGTCTGGATTTTGCCAGCGCTATGCTTCTTTATCAGCTCATTGAGGCAAGTCTGTTTCTTGAAACATTATTTGAGAACACTCTGTAAAAAAAACTTGACTTTAAAACACTTGCAACACTTCTCATTGTGGAAGGCTTTCTGCATTCTGAAACATTGCTAATATGCAATTCTGAGTCACACCATTTGCCTTGCCCCTTAACGAGGTGTTTGGGATTACTGACCAAGCACTACACACATTATGCTGCCGTGGTGTTGTCAAACTCCTTAATAATTGAACACTTTGAAAAAATGTTTGTATCTTGCCTATCTCTGTTTTCTGAACAGTATGTAATTGGAAGATGTGGTTATGGTCAGAAACTTCTCTGGACTCTTTAAAAACTGTGCCATCATGCCCAGGTACCACTTGCTTCAGGTGCTGTAGAGGTTGTTTGGAGTTTTCCATTACTTTGAGGAAAATCCAGTATGGTGCTGTGCCTTTTCAAAGACTTTTACAGTAACCCTATCATTCTGTTTTTCACAATACCTTAATAAGTGCCCAGGTTCACTGGAAACAATGACAAATGAGAGGTGTTTAAAACCATGAGGGTCCTGAGAAGATGTTTTTTTAAAGCAAATGTTTGTAAACACATTCTCAGCATGGCAGGGTCAAGCCAGCCTCAGATGGAGGGCAGGAGGCAGCTGGCAGAAGGAAGCTTTAGTGTATTCTCAAAGCAGTGATAGGTGAGTGTAGGAAGAGTCTTGGGAATGTACTGCTTTGAGGTCATAAGGTACGAAGAGCTTTAGAGCTGCAACCAGAAGTATACTCTGATGGCTGATTTGTGCTGTTTCAAGAAAACAAGACTTTTTGGTTTGTTTGGGTTTTTTCCTACTTTGGCATAAGGATGACCAACCTGATGTGTGGACAGTGGAACGAGTTCCAGAGCAGTGTTTCATGTGCCGTTTTGTTTCCTTGTTGCATCAGTTCTGCATATGAAGTGTGTGTTATGTAGATATACATATTTGTAGTGCATATATTGATTTATGTGAAAGAAAGAAGACAGTCTCCCAGAACAGATGATGGGCCAGTTGCAGATGGACCCTTTGTACATTTGAGCAGTGCCTGAAGACAAGAGAGCTGATGTTCTCTGTGCATCATTCTCATCTTTCTCAGGGTTGGGGTGGCAAGACCATCTTCAATCAGGCTGGTAGGGATACAGTGGATGTCTGTGCATATGCAAAAAGAAGTAACAGAAACTTCTCCCTTATGTAAATGTACTTTACTATTTCCCTGTCTTTTCCCCAGCCCAGATAAGACCATTTAATGTAGCCCATTGTTGTTTTCTGATGCTCTGCTTTGTCTTATGGTACTGCCCTCTTCTCCATCCCCATGTCTCTCTTTTCCTTCAAATTACTTTTCCACAAGCTGAAAGGCTTCTCATGGTCCACCTCCTGTTTTGCTTACTAACATTTAGTTTAGAATGCCTTTTCTTTATTCCTCTACATTTAAAAAAGTTTCTTCCAAACTTTAATTTAAAATTTTCTTATTTTGTGCTCTTAAAAAACACATAGTTAAGTAACCAGATTTGTTCCTATAGCAAGAAAAGAATAATACTGAACTTCAATTTTTATTTACTTAACATGAAAATCTTTAACTTTCCTATGCATCAAATATTAAAGTGGTCTTTTTATTTTTCAACATTTTCGTTCTCAATCCTTTATGTACTCTTTCAAAATTGGACAATGAAATTCTGTACTTACCCCAGTAAGAAAACTGCTATTTATTGAATATCCTATGGCAAAAGGATTGTCTTCCTTGTGTGATCTCTTCCTGTTCCAGTCTAGTCCTAGAGTCACTTTTCAAACCCTTTAATCTGTCAGGTGTGGTACCAGTCAACACCCAGCAGTGCAACATTTAGCTGGAATTTCTTTGTCTTCATCTTCTGTTCAAGAAAGTTTCTTGACATAGGTGTGGTGTGTTTTTGTTGGATTTTAGTTTTGTTGGTTTTGTTTGGTTTTGGGGTTTGTTGGTTTGTTTTTTTTTAACTTTGCAATGTGTTCTGCAATATTTCTGTTCTTAAATATTTTACTGAGCTCTTGGAAGTGGTTATGTAAATAATGTATACTGTGCATGTACACATAGAGCATGGTGGAAATGTCACAGTATCAAAGTCAGTCTCTTGTTTTTACCAAGGTGCAGCTGATAGGAAACAGCAAAATGGGAGCTGTTTAAGTGTAAAAGCACCATAGATAGTTTGATTGCTATTCTATATTTTTAAATACTCTATGAGGGCATGGAGTAAATTTTAAGTCTGAAATAAATTCTTTTACACTGGAAGAGGGGTGCTGAAATGTAAACTTTCAGGGCTGAAAGTTTCTAAGGGTAGATTAATAAAATAACCAACCTCTCAGAATCCCTTCTAGTCTATGTAACTTCTCGTGGTACTCTTTTTCTTGTGTTAGTGTGAACTGCAGAAACTCTTGAGGCTCTGCTCAGTAAAGCATTCAAAGGAAAATATTCAGCTGCCCTTAGGAACTGAATACCATTGTCAGTGACACTACCAATATTTCATTGAATACTCTTTGGATGGAATATTACAAATAAGGAAATGAAAGAATCATTTATTTCAGAATGTTTATTTTTTTTCTGTGTAAATCATAGAATCACAGAGCATGCTGAGTTGGAGGGGACCCACAAGAATTATCAAGTCCTCCTACAAGCATGTGGCTATAACCATCATATGCTCTGCTTCTGTTGAAAAATAAAGTACTTCATAGGAAGCAATGCCATGGCCTGTCCACTATGCCTGTGCCTGGCAACTCCTCCATGCAAGAAAGCTTCTCAGCCCTCCAGCCTTTTCTAATATAGGTACACAGTTGGTCCTTCTGATCAGAATTGCTTGTTTCTTTTTTTTTTTTTTGGTTTGTTTGTTTGGGGGTTTTTATCTATACTTGATTTGACAAAAGAGAGGTGTAGCTTTGAAATTGGAGGACTGAACAATGCCATTTAGTGTGGTTGGCATTTTTGTTGGAACAAGTGGAAAATTATCTCCTTTAAGAGGTTGAAACTGTTTTATCAATGTCATAAAATTGTATGGTACAATAACTCCTAACTTTTAAATATCAGTATGAAATGAATGAAGACTGGCCAACCTTGATAGGAGGTGAGAATGGGAGAGAAACAAGTCAGACATCCCAGGGAATTCCTCAGAATTTTATTCTATAGCTGGTCAGGTTCTTCTAGTCAGCTGCTGGATGAGAGTACTGTATCCCTGTGTGATCTGGGCTAAGCATTTTAAAGACTCCATCCTTTCCTATGTCTTTGAGACATTAGAGACATGCTTGTGTTTTCTCATTACTATATCACACCAGAGGAGCTGCGTTCTGTGATCCTTTAATGCAGGTAAGGTTAAGCATCCCCTCCTTTCTCCCCTAGGAGATGTGGAAGATCCCAGATGAAAAACAAATATGGTATTTATCCTGATTTTTATCTTTCAATAGCTAGGAGGAGGCAATATCTGGTATTTTCAAAAAATGGGAGAAAAATAATTTTTTTCACAGAACTAACTCTACTATTACCTCATGTCAGGAATTTCCTCTAGCCTGTGTTTTATGCAGGAGTTAAAATATAATTGTTTGCCTGAACTGGTTTTGTTAGTCTTTTCTGATGCAAATATGACATTGAATACCAGTGCTAGAGGATGTTGAAAACATTTTAAAAAAAGTTAGTCATCTAACCCAAGCATTTCGGGGGAAGTCTGCTTGGAATTTCACTTTATTTTTTCAGGGACTACAAGACTAAATGAATGCTTGCAATGAAGCTCCTTGTGTCATCATTTGGGAGCAGTATAGTGTTTCTTATTTGGTTTTGGTAGTAATGAATGTTAAGAAGATTTGGTACAAATATGAGTAAATACGGAGTATCAGAATCACTTACCCAAGAGCTTTGCAACTAGAGAAAGGAGGACTCATTGTTTGAATTTTGTTTTTTTGAAATAAAGTTAAATATGACATGCTATCTAAATCTGATTTACATTGATTCTGTTTAAATTCTGCAGATTGTTGCACTGTCGTCACTGTTCACAAAGGTAGTGAAGTTAAATTCAGATCAGTTACAACTCCTGGATGAGTTAATTATCTGGCTTCTGTAAATTGGTGTAACTCCATATACTTTGATAGATATACTTCAGGATGGAGCTGTTGAAGTTTTGTCCCAATGTGGCCAGTCTCCGGCTCATCAGCTTTAAATAGGATCTTTATATAGTGTTTTATATAGTTTAATAACTTGTTCAGCCTTATGCACTTAATTAACTTCTTACCTTTGCATCAAATAAATTACTTGTTTTAACTACTTTTAAAGTATTTAGTATCATATTAATTCAAAATACAAGCAATCCAACATAACAGGCATCTCTTGACAGTGCCTGCTCCATCTTTTAAATCAGTTCTGCTTAGCCTGAATCTTTGAGAGAGTTGCTGGAAAAGACATCTAAAGAAGAGAGATCAAGAAAACTTTAATGACCTATGGGGCACAACTTCACAGGAATCAGCAGCAGTGTAACTTTTTTGTGGTGTAAATGCATTTTCTAGCCTAATAAACAGGTGTGATATAAATTTTCATTACAGTAATAGGAAGTCAATTTATTTGTTGGAACTGTGATCTTGAAATCTTGTATGTAGAAAGGTTGTCCTGTTTTGTTGCAGGAAATAAACTCAATTCCTAGATAAAATTAGTATGCATTGCACTTCAAGGATTTGTCTTTGTTTTGTTTCTCTAATCAAAATTCAGTTAATTTCAGCTTTGTTCTCTGCCCCCCTCTTCCCTCCCGCCCCATTATTTCCATTGTCTTGATTTGCATCATTTGTGGCAGCTGGCTTCTTGTCAATCTGTAGTTTGGACCTCTACATCAAACAGTAAATTAATTAGAGGGAAAGAAATCCCAATAGTGCTTCTATGCTTAGATGCTTTCACAATTATCAAGAAGTGAATCTTGCTGATTCTTGTCAGAGATGAGAAGTGGAACGTAGGGAAGAAAGCAGAGTGAGCTTCACAGGTACCACGATTAGTTATCTCCAGAAGTAAGTGTTGGTCAGTTATCTGGGCCTTCCCTTTCCTAGCCCATCCCTTCAAACTTTAAACTAGGGGAAAAAAATAGAATTAAAAAAAAGAAAGAGGTATCAGATGTGGGTTTTTTTTAAAGGATGCATAGCCTGAATGCCTCTTGAGTGCAGAAGCATCTTGGGAGTTTATTGGCAGGCCTGCTACATCCCACGTTAGTTCCTTTTCCCTATACCACATAACCAGAATACCCTACTTGATTTCACTCAGTTATCATTTATGAACTTCTGTTTTTCTTTCTGTAAAGAGAAATCCAAAGACCCTCTTAAAATCAAGCAACTTATACAAAAGACTCATGAGTATATTGTCCAGAAGGTTCCCATGGAAACAGACTGTCAAAGTGTGTGCAGTGTTTAGACCCTCAACATGTTTTTCTGACAACAGCAACTATTTTAGTCTTCTGTCAAGTTGCTGCACTTTCTTAATAGCCATCTGTAATAGTTAGGACATTAAGATTGCTTTTTGTGTTTTTCCCTACTTGTGTTTGTGTTGTTCTTTTTTTTTAAAAAAAGTAAAACAACAAGATAAGCACAGCATTGGAACAGCACTCATGACTGCGGTGGGGAAATAGGCAAAGCCAGTGGAAGTGAGTGACTTGGTATGTGGTATAAACGTGGAGGAATTATGCTCTATTTACAGTAAATAATCTATGGAAATAATGGGCTAGTTTAGTCTAATTTATTTGCTATCTTGTATTGTTTATTTCCCCCATTTTTCTGTTTTGTTTTGGTTTCTTTTCCTTGAACAAATAGGTATGATTTCCTTGGCTACCATTTCAAGATATGTATCATCTCTGACTTTCTGATGTTTTTTCCTATCTTTAACTGAGCTGTCTCATGTAGTCTATCTTTTCAATAGTGTGCAGATCACGAAGAAGGTAATACCTTGCCCAGCTCTTCAGAGAATATTGAATTTAGTTAGATACAGTGTCTGTTTTGTAGCAATATCTTTCCTCATTTTCCAAACCGTATTGTTAGCACAGTTTAAGAGCTCAGTCCAGCATTATTCCAAGGTCATTTTGAAAGTCCTGCTGTGATTCTGATTCTTTTATATTTGTCTCCAGTTTTGAGCTGAATGTGAAATTTAGTGGTTTAGCTTTTGAATGGGAAATTTAATTTGCAGCTTGTCAGTTCGTTTACAAAGCGGATACCACTCTGAAGGATTCTCCTAAATATATATGAGGCTTTTCTCTTTTGTTCTCTGTTCATTTCTTTGTTCCCATGAACCATGGAATTACACAAAAATCACTTCACAGATCTCAGTTCATAGTTGTCACTGCTCCAGGCCTTCCAGGCAGTGCAGGCTGGGAGAGACAGCAATAGATGGTGGCTGCACATGCAGGGTATCCATCCAGGAAACACTTGCCTTCCCTCGGCATCCCTGCCCTTTGTTGGCCCACAAAGATCCAGTTCATTGACAAAACTTAAGTAACAGCTTGTAGAAATGTTGGGATATATTTTTATTTTTTTAATAGAAAACCTCTTAAATTTTGTCATGTTACTTTCCATACATATTTCCAAGTACACCGTTTTTGTCTCTGTTTTATGGTGAGGAGATGTCGTGTAATCTCCAAAATGTTTGTCATGAGTCAACTGTCATAGGCTTTGAAATGAGTGTTTAACTTTCAAGGTACTTGTCATACACGAGGTCATGCTGTAAATCCTTAGCTTTGACAGCTGAGATTTGCTTTGGAGATTCTATGTAAGAGAAGCTAAGCTTTTTCTTGGTTAAATGACAATCTTTTTCCTTCTTTTCCTTCTTTTTTAATAGACTGTGATGCAAGTCTGAATAAACCTTTGTTCAAGTGCTCTCTTCAGATAATCAGGATGAGAAATGTAAAACATATTGCTATAGAAAACCAAATTGAAGTTTAATGGCTGTTACACATGTGCAAAGGGACCTGAACTGGTGAGCACACAGAGGAGCACAGCACTCATATGTGCTTCATCCCAGCCTGAAATGTGTCTCTGGTGCTCCTGACAGTGTGTTATGTTTGGAAAAGGAGCTGCCCCTGTAAAGTTGCTGAATTGACACATACTATTGCATCCTCAAATTGTCACATCCCTTAAGTCACTTGTTTTCAGTATCAAATACTGAATGCATCATTATGAATCATTGTGCCTTACTCTCTGTTATCTGGGCTGCTGCTTGAACTAGAATGCCTTTTGGATTTTTTTCTAGAAAGTTTAGGAACTGAGATTCAAGTCATCTTTTTTAATAGTTATTTTTGGTATCACTGGAAACTATAATGACAGTATTTATAGCCAAGATAAGAAGTGCAGAAAAGGTGATCGAAGTGCATACAACTGGTCTTTTGATTGTTTGGAGTTTAATGGATAAAATGGAAGAGTTCTCTCTCTGTGGTTATGTGACTGGTAGCTCTGATTTCATAGAATCACGGAACGGGTCAGGTTGGAAGGGACCCCAGTGGGTCATCTGGTCCAGCCTCCCTGCTCAAGCAGGGTCAGCCTAGAACACATTGCACAGGATTGTGTCCAGATGGTTCCTGAATATCTCCAGTGAGGGAGACTCCACACCCTCTCTGGGCAATCTGTTCAGTGCTCAGTCACTGCACAGTCAAGAAGTTCTTCTTCATGTTCAGGTGAAACTTCCCATGCATCAGTTGCTGCTCATTGTCTCTCATTCTATTGCTTGGTGCCACCAGGCAGAGCCTGGTCCATCCTCTTGCCACTCTCCCTTCAGATACTGATGGACATTGATGAGTGACATTCAGTCGTCTCCTCGAGGCTGAACAGGCCCAGCTCCCTCAGCCTTTCCTCGTGACAGAGATGCTCCAGTCCCTTAAATTATCTTTTCTACCCTTTACTGGACCTGCTCCAGGAACTCCANGTCACTGCACAGTCAAGAAGTTCTTCTTCATGTTCAGGTGAAACTTCCCATGCATCAGTTGCTGCTCATTGTCTCTCATTCTATTGCTTGGTGCCACCAGGCAGAGCCTGGTCCATCCTCTTGCCACTCTCCCTTCAGATACTGATGGACATTGATGAGTGACATTCAGTCGTCTCCTCGAGGCTGAACAGGCCCAGCTCCCTCAGCCTTTCCTCGTGACAGAGATGCTCCAGTCCCTTAAATTATCTTTTCTACCCTTTACTGGACCTGCTCCAGGAACTCCATCTCTCTCTTGTACTGTGGAGTCCAGAAACAATGGATTTCCACTGTTAAAGTGATGGGTTTAGGTTTCACAGTGACTGTAAAATTTGGATCCCAGATGACTGAATTTTTCTTGACCCTATTGAGGGATGGGAATGGGAAATGTTTAAGCATGACATGGTAACATGGAATTTATGATTTATTCATCACTTTATACTTCCCCTGAAGTCTATGAATATTTTGTTCTAGTGCTTTTAATGGCAAAAACAAACCAGCTAACAAGTGTGAAAGTTCTGAGAGACATATTAATAACAAAATTGTGGATTTATTTCTGGAAGTGTATTTTTTGGAATTTTTACTTGTAGAAAGGAAATATGCATTAATATATTTTACTTTCTGCAGGTTTAGTATATTTTTACTGTGTAATTTCACAGATCTTTAATATTTTTGAATATAGGTAATGAATTTGGACATCCAGAATGGCTTGACTTCCCCAGAATAGGGAATAATGAGAGCTACCACTATGCCAGAAGACAGTTTAATCTTACTGAGGATGATCTTCTTCGCTATAAATTCCTAAACGCCTTTGATAGAGATATGAATAGACTGGAGGAAAGATTTGGCTGGCTTGCATCTCCCCAGGTAAGCTGTATATACTAAATAAGTTCTAGTCACCATTGGGGTACATGCTCAGAATAACAACAATACCAAATTTGCATGAAGAAATTTTAAACAGCACTCTATTATGCATTGTTTAATGCCTCACCATATATTTCAAGTTGTCAAAGCATGGCACAGAAATATCTTCCACAGATAGTAGAAATCTGAAACAGTCTTTATCTTCATAGCAAGGTCCTTTCCTATTATTTTTCCTATTGTTATTTAGTAACTGTGGATTGAAAAAAGCAGACTGTAAAATTGTCTGTAACCGATTCCAAGGGGTGCTTTGGGAAGTGTAAATTGTTCTGACAATACATTTTATAAAAATAATTACTGTTTCTGAGAAAAAAACTTTAAGTAGAATACAGTGTAAGTTATAGTCTCCTGCTCTTCAACCTGCTCCTTTTGTATTTGCATTTTTGCGCAAGTATTGCATTTTAACTTTTATGAAAGAAACTTATTTATTATAATTTCCCAATGTTTAATTATTTCATACTGGACATAATCCACTGTAAACACTTTTTTTACAATTGATGTCTAGTTATTTATTAATGGCTTTAGCAAATAGAACAAAGGTGGCATGTGCAGCAGTCTAATGTGGCTTAGCAAAGCTATTCCTCATATAGATTTCTAAAAAAAAACAACAAAAAACCCCCCCAAAAAACTATATCCAGTACTTAACTTTCTAAGTCGATAGGAGTAGATGGGATGCAGATCCCCATAACAAGTAGGCTGAAGATTTCATTTGATAAAAGGAATCCATTTTTTACTGAAGGAAATTCTGATAAAAAGTCCATGTTATGAATCTCTGAGCAAGAATTTGCCAAGTTCTCTATGCCAAACAGGTATTTACCTCTTCAGTTTTATATTGCCTTATAAAAAGTAAGGTACAATTTAGTAATTAAAAACTTTGTATGACACTGCATAGGTAAACAATTTCAGTTTGCGTGTTAATGTCCTTATCTGTGTTGCTTGAATCTTTAAGTGGATTACTTGAATTGAGGTATAGAAGCAGTGGGGGTTTTCTTGGTTAATTCACTTAGAAATTAAATATTTTAAAGTGTTATTTTGTTTGGTTTGGTGTTTTTTTTTCTTTCCTAGGCCTATGTGAGTGAAAAGCATGAAGCCAATAAAGTCATAGCATTTGAGAGAGCAGGTCTGATTTTTATTTTCAACTTCCATCCATATCAAAGTTACGTGGACTACAGAGTGGGTATTCAAACTCCAGGAAAATATCCTTTTCCTTTTGCTTGTGCGGAAAAGTGTTAGGATTTGGAAGCTGGTTTAATTTCTGTTTTATAATATGTATGAAAACTGTAGTTAAAAGGTAAGAAATCACATTTGTCATCAGTATAATTGTGCTTTAATTGTGTGCAGCAAAAAAAAAATCTAGATATATAGAAGTTAGTCTTTTTTATAAGAGATAATTTTTTAGATAGCAGAAGTGAAAGATTGCAGTTTAAAGACTTATGATTCTTTGTTTTTTAGAATTGTGTTGAGGCATGAAAGAGTAAGTAAACTTATACAAAGTACAGAAGGCAACCACAATAAGGTGATGCTGTCACAGGAAAATGCATTAGTGTAAACCTTCATCAGAACAGTTGTAAAATTTCTGTTTTAAAACTGGATGGACTAAGAGGGTGCTCTTAGATCAGCTGAGCAGTAAATGATTCCTCTTGAGTAATTAGCTGCTTTTGCATTTGTGTCCCAGTTCTCAGCATTGTGGGAGATTCAAAAGTTAATGCTGATTTTCTGGAAGAATTTTATTCTGCAGAATCACAGAATATGCTGAGTTTGAAGGGACCCACAAAGATCATCGAGTCCGACTCCTGGCCTTGCACAGTACCATCCCCAAGAGTCACACCAGGTGCCTGAGAGCATTTTTCAAATGCTTCTTGAGCTCTGGTGGGCTTGGTACTGTGACCACTGCCCTGGGGAGCCTGTTCAGTGCCCAACCCACTCTGCCAGTGAAGAACCTTTTTCTAAACCTCTCCTGACACAGTTTTATGCCATTCCTTTGGGTCCTGTCACTGCAGAGCAGAGATCAGTGCCTGCCCCTCATCTTCCCCTCATGAGGAAGTTGTACCTGTGATGAAGTCTCCCCTCAGTCTCCTCTTCTCCAGCTGAACACCAAGTGCCCTCAGCTGCTCCTCACACTCTTCCCCTCAAGGCCCTTCATCATCCTTGTTGCCCTCCTTTGGATGCTCTTTAATGGCTTAATATCTTTCTTATAATGTTGTGCCCAAAGCTTCCCCACAATTGCAGGTGAGGCGGCCCCAGTGCAGAGCAGAGCAGAACAATCCCCTCCCTTGCCCAGCTGGTGATGCTGTGCCTGATGCCCCCAGGACATGGTTGGTCCTCCTGGCTGCCAGAGCACTGCTGACTCATATTCCACTTGCCATCAGCCAGGGCCCCCAGGTCCCTTTCTACAGCTTCTTTCAAGTCCTTCAATAAACACAGTCTAGTGACTCTTGCTATGTCAGTTTAAAACACTGCAATTCCAGTTTTAGCCTATTGTTTTCATATTTATCAGCAATTCTGGGAAACTGCTACACTATTTCAGTTGCTTGAATTCAATTATTGAATCATAGAATAGGTTGGATTGGAAGGGACCTTTTAAAGGTCATCTTGTCCAACTTCCCTGTGCAATGAGTAGAGACGTCTTCAGATAGATCAGGTTGCACAGAGCCCTTTCCAGCTTGACCTTGAATGCATTCAGAAATGGGTCATCCACCACCTTTCTGGGCAACCTGTTCTAGTGCTTATCCACCCTCATTATAAAAAAATTTCTTATATTTAGTCTGAATTGACTCTCCTTCAGTTTAAGACCATTGCCCCTTGTCCTATCAGCAACAGGCCCTGCTAACAAGTTTACTACCATCTTTCTTGAGGGCCTCCTTTGGGTACTGGGAGGCTGCAATAAGGTATCCCCAGAGCCTTCTCTTCTCCAGGCTGAACAACTCCAAGTCTCTCAGCCTTTCCTCGTAGGAAAGGTGCTCCAACCCTCTGATTATCTTCATGGCCTTCTCTGGACTCTCTCCAACAGGTCCATGTCTTTCCTGCATTGGAGACCCCAGAGATGGACACGGTATTCCAGGTGCTGAGTGGGAGATCTCACCAGAGCAGAGTACAGGGCTGTATAGTATCATGGGGAATTTTAGTATCTAATTTCTTTAAATATGTTGGGGTGTTTTAATGTTGACTGGCTTTCTTTCTAACTCTTCTCCTGCAATTGCAGACATGAATTTTATATATAGTTTTATAATGGAACATTTTAACCTAAGATTAAAAAAAAAAGTCCAATACTAGGAAATGTGGTAACGTGATATTAAATCCTCAGAACAACTTCTTCACTTTAAAAGGAATTATTTATGATCCATTTGAAACTTAGACATGAAGTGGAAATACCTAAAAGCAAAAGTTTGTTGTTACTGTTTGGGTTGGGTTTTTTTGTTTGTTTGGGTTTTTTTGTTTTGTTTTGGTTTGGGTTTTTTTTAATGAATTGATGAATTTTTAATGTGATACTCTAAGCCATAAGAGCAAATTGGTATAATATATTGATTAAAGTATTTTTAATAAAACATTTATCTGAATTATATTGGAAATTGTAGGAAATGGGATGATTTTTTCACTATCTAGGTTTAAGTTTAGTGGATTGAACTACTCAAGTGAGGGCATGCAACACTTGTCATTAAATTTGCCTTTATTAAGTGGATGGCTTAGGCCTATTAATATATTGTAGTAATATATGTCTAAGCTCTAGTTATGTATAGCTTCTCATATGTTACTAAGTATCTTAAAAGGTACAGAGCTTCCTGTCTGGTGTATATTTTTGTAGCCAGTCCTCTGTTCTGAACTCATTGTAAAATGTCATTCTTCTTTCATCTGGTCTTTATTTTTAGGCTGTTGGGGTAACAAACCTTACTCTACTTTTCCAAGAGAAGTGGTAGTCAGTGCTGCTGGTCCCACCACTCTTCTCTGAAGAGTCAGCCAGTCAATGGCTACGTGATGAATCACAGTCAGCTTAGAGTCAATTTTTCCTTCCTCTTTATACTCTGGTCTGTTCTCTCTTGACTTATTTTCCTTGACATTGGGTTGCTCCATTCTACAACTTGTTCTCTTAAGATGCTGTACCCTGGACTGGGGACTGAGACCTTAGTTTTCTGTATGAGCATGGAAGTCCACAAATGTTGAGCAATAGGAATTGCTACAAGCATATATGTGTGTTTTGACATTTCATGTTGTCATATACTGCTAAAGCAGGACAAAAATGTCATGGGGAAAAGAGGTTACTTTGTTTTACATATTGCCATTTTTGCATAGCATGACATATCAAAGCTTTGGAATGCTAGAGTGTCCTGAATTTAGGGTGCTTAAGGACATTCAGGCACTGATCTCTTCTCTCTGGTGACCAGTCACAGGACACAAGGGAATGGCCTGAAGCTGTATCAGGGGAGTTTTGATTAGATATTAGGAAAAGGCTCTTCTCCTAGAGGGTGGTTGGGCGCTGGAGAAGGCTCCTCAGGGAAGTGGTCACAGCACCAAGCCTGACAGAATTTCCAGCATTTGGACAATGCTCTCAGGCACATGGTGTGATTCTTGGGATATCCTGTGCGGGGCCAGAAGTTGGACTTTGATCCAAGTGGGTGCCTTCCAACTCAGCATATTCTGTGATTTTGTAATTGGAAGTCAGAGTTGCCTGTAAGCAAATAGTTGGGTAGGACCTGAGGTATCACAAATATTGTCATTGAAATGCTGCAAAAATATACTTAAGAAAAAAAAAACGTATTAATTCCAGCTCTCTGACATTTACAACATGCACCTAGAGCTTCTAATGAGCACGTAAGGTCACTTAAATGAATCATGCAGTTGCTGAAGGCAAAGACTCTTCACAGGCTGCTTTGAAGTGCAGTTGTGTAACTGTCCCTGCCTGTTAGGATTCAAGGGGTATCTGGCACATTGAGACAAAGGACTTAATTTAGGATCAGTCAAATGCTAAATTCTATCAAGGTAGTTGAAGCTTAAGGTTAATACGTGTGAATAAGAAATACAGCATACCAATGTGGGAATGCATCTTTGATCTGCATGGGAAAAGACACAGGTTTCCAGCACTGGGAGCCTGTGTAACTATTAGAGTGGCATATTCTATTGGCCAGTTTCTGTGTCATTATGTGAAGAAAGAAGGAAAACATTTCTATGCTCATGCTGGAATTTTACTTCATAAATTATGCTCTTTCAGAAGCCTTCTCGTGAGAAACAGGCAGCTTGAACTGACAAATTATTTCCGCCTAATTTGCTTCAGTTTTGAGGTAGACGAATAATCAACATCTAGGTCAGCTGTCTCTAGTTCTCTGATTGTAGATAAAACTTTGAATCTTAACAGGAAAACCATTCATAAGTTTCCAGTTTTATGTTTGTAATACTGACTAAGCCTTTCTGTGGGGTAGTGGTTGAGTTTCAAGGCCAGCCTGCAGTAAAAATCCAATATGGAATCTTTCTTTCCTCTGTTCGAAAGGAGCATGGCTGAAAGGATGGAGAAAGAACAGAAAAGGGGCTTAAAAGAGTTTGGAAATTACTTCTTTTCCTTCCCTAAGATCCAACACTGGTTTCTGTTAAACAATTTTTCTGCTCTCTTGGAAGTTTCATTAAAATTAAGCTATATGTATATATCTCCCCCCATTTTTTTAGGAAGGTTTGTTATCTTGGCACAAAAATAAATCTGCATTTTATGTTTGATTGCCAACCACTGTGGATTCACATATCTCTAAATTTACATTTGGGTTAAGCAAAAGTCATCCATATTTGTTTGAGGCAAAAAGGTACAGTACCCTCCTCCTCCTGAGTACTTGTGCATGGGTTTAGTGCTAAATAGCTTCAACTGTCTTCTAAATTTTCTGAGATGAATTTCGCAGGACAAGGTGTTTAACTGCACTACAAAATTCAGCCAAATATGATTTTTGTCAATTCTAGTTTGACCCTTTAGTCTTCTCCAAAATTAGCAGTGTGTGGAGAAGAGAAACAGAGGTACCCTTCATCTTGAAATTAACTGTGCTGGATTTTTTCAGTGAAATTCAAGAATTATTAAAACAAAATGGCCTAACCACTTTGGACCCTTTACAGTCCTACTTTAAACTGCATTTTTCTTCATCTTCCCTGTGTTTATGGAGCATTTAATGCCCAAGTTCTTATTTTCCTTTAGGGGTCTTAATAGCATATATTTTATTCTTTTAGTCTCAGTATTAATGTTTCAGATCAGCTTTTTTTCTCTACTTTTATCTATACCCCATCTGTGTTGCCAGAACCATGTCCTTTGCTTTTAGCCAAGAAATGGTAGCAAGAGATAAAAGTGAAATCTTTAATTAGGTAATCTTTTGTATATTGAACTGCAGCAAGATAATTAGAGCTGATTTACATGTGAGTTTAAAAGAAAATATATTTACATGCACAGCCCTTCTCTAGTTGCATGTCTAGAAAGCACCAGAAACAGAAGTGGGGATGCTTAAAACATGTCATTGTACAATATGTAACACTTCCTAATCTTAATTTTAAAACAGATTATGAAAGGATGAAGATGAAACAATCTCACCTATAATCTTTTTAGCTTTCCTGAGTCCTGCTCACTTGTGTCCAGACTTTCTAAGTTGATGGGTAACCTGTTACATAGGTAATCTCTGTAATAGGGAGTTGCATAAAATACAGAGGACCCAATGTTTTGAATATTATTTGTATGTATTTGATGTGGGATAGATGTTTAGGTGAGTCAAACCAGACTGTAGAAAAAGAAGGAGTTTCTTTATAAATAGTCAGTAAGCCTTACATCATTTTACAGCTGCTCAGTAGAAATTACCTCTTTTTCTGCAAAGCTTGTAATGATGTTTTGGATTCTTTTATCTTGGATTCTTTCATCAATAGTAAGCACTGATGAACAAAATACAAATTATCCTATTTTATGACTTGCATTTACCTTGCAAATGTATTATTAAACATGCATAAGATTACATTTAAAATTACATTAAAATATGTATTTCAAAATAATAGCATAGTGATTCAGTAATTAATGTGGTAGATAATGTGCCAGCTTTTCTATTTCAGCTCTGAGTTCATTGCTTTTGCTGCTCTCCTCTCCTCCTATAGTGGGTAGGAAATGTAGTTGGAGCACCAAACTGAACACAAATCAGGCTTTTTGTTTTCCAGTGACAATACAGGTCAGTATTTCCAACAGTCTGTTACTAAAACAGAAAAGCGCACTGCAAAATAAAATACTTTTATTATGTGCTTGATTAAAATGCACAACTGTTGTTTAACGTTCTAGTGAAAGTAGTCTTCAGAAAACCAGATGCTTGAAAAATTCTGAAATGTGAAAAGGGACTGTTCTGTGATGTTTTAAGTTAAAAGGCAAATGGGCATGTTTACCAAACTAGTTATTTTTTTTTTCCAGGGAAATAGCTAATTTGTGAAGATCTTAAAATTCTTTTTTGACCTCATTGTTCAGGATCTGGTTAACAGCATTTACACAAAATATGCTATATATCTGTGAAGATATTAACTTTAGCAGTGCTCTCTAGCAATACAGGCATAATTTTATAAATTGTTTTTAAAATAGCAGAACCATAACAATAGCATTTGCTCTAAATAGTTTTAAGGGAATCATTAAACATGTCAGCCCTATCAGTAACATTGATAAATTATTAGATTTAATGTATAGTGTCAATCACAGAAGAAAAGAGTGAAATGCTTGACGGAGATAATATTCTGTCATGTTTAATAAAATATACAGTGGAACAGTAGCAGACATTGCTGGTGCTGAAAGGACACTGAAGAGACTGACTGGAACTTGTAGCTTGTGGTTTTGTATGTTGTGCATGACAACAAAATGAACGGTAACTTGAATGTGTTTATAAAATAAAGGAGGGGAGAGGTGTATATACAGTGCACATAACTTCAGTCCTCAGTGGCTTTTTTGGCAGAATATAATTTTCCTAAGTTCTTAACGGAAAAAAAGGTAACAAATGTGAAGATTTTGCCAGAGAATATGGTGATCTTTGGGCACCTCCCCTGTAGAAGTCAAAAACTAACGTAGCAGTTTTGGACGCTTCTCATTTTCCTGCAAATATGTGTAGGGAAGGGATTAGTCACCGTTAGTGATTTGGTAGCTAATTGACAACTTTGCTTTTTTTCCTCATGTGCATCTATTTTCCTTTGTTGCCTTTATCAGCAAAAGCTGTGCAATCTTTTATGCTCAAGTGTCTCAGAGTAAATTTGTGGTTACTTTTGTGTTATGTCATGCTTCAGTCTCCCCTGTCAGTAGAGATTTCAGTCAGTCAGGCTGGTGGTTGGGAAATTTCCCAACTCATCTGATGGAGAGTCATGTAAAAAACACTTAAAACCGGTTCTGTTAATATCACATTTTTGAGCAGATTGGTTTTCAAAAAGGTTGAGCAAACACAGAAACCCAAGAAGAGTTTAAGAACCACTGACGTTTTTGAAAGTGTTGCTTCACTCATCCCTAATCCTATTAAATACAAGCTCTAGGAAAATAAGATTCTTCCATGTCTTAGAATTGAGGAAGCAGATGGTGGATTATAGAGCACTGTTATTTCCTTCTCTTTTTTGGGTGGTGGGAAGTGGAGATTGCTTTCTGTTGTAACTGCAGGATGGAAAAGGATGCTTTACTTATGTCCAGTCAAGAAATTAAAAGGTACTGAAATAATCATAAAGTTAAAATATTCTACTTGTGGTTGTCCCAAATAAGAAGAAATCAACTTTTGAATATGAGTTAGCTCTTTATCTCCCCATTTATTCCCTTATGTTTTCTTATTTTATTCTTTCCACTTAATTTTATCTTTTATTTTTTGGCTAGATCTCTCGGAATCCTTTTAAGTATCTGTACAGGTATTTCAACTCATTGTTACACTTTGTCAAATAATTCACACCATTTTAACAACTGCAATCACAATGTTTGTTAAAAAGCTTTCTATTAAATATCCTCTTTCTTTTGTTCCTCTGTGCTATAAGAATTCAAACTCTTTTCCAGAAAACTCTCAAGGGAGTTATGGGGTTTTCTTAGGTCAAATTATATGCTTTTCTCATTAACACTTGATCAGATTCTGGCAGACCGTAAAATATTGCTAAATACCTATTGATTTTGACAGTCACAATTGTGTTACTTCTTAAATGCAATTCAAATGCATCATTTTGTTCAGTGGTACATTTTTAGTCTAGCTCATCACCTTAAAGTGCTGTGCATATCTGCTGTAATGCCAGGAACTTCCCGTTCATGACAGATTGCAGAGGAGACTGGAAGGTACTTTCTTTAATACAAGTCACTATGCTAAAATTAAATTTTCAGGACAAAATGTGATACGTCTATATGTTCTGTATGTTTTTTCCACTATTTCTTTAGATTTTATTATTATTTTGCTTTATATTCAGTATATTAACATGCTGCAGTTACTGCAGTTTTTCTGGATTTTTTTTCTTTGATTTCTTTGCTTTCTTTTCTTTCTTTAAAAGTAATTTGGCATAGTTCCTTAACAGTTTTTTTTTAAGTATAAAATCCTTCTGGATTCTGATGCTGAAGAATATGGAGGGCATCGAAGGCTGGACCACAATACAGAGTACTTCTCTGAAGAATATTCTCACAATTATCGACCCAATTCACTTATGGTAAGATTTTTTTTTTTTTAATTCTACTTTCATCTGTGCAAGTTTTGCAGTTTTTTGAACAAATATGGGGTCTATTCTAGTGTTTTTTGGGGGTGGTTTAAATACAATGGAGTTGACAATGTTATGTTTTGATTATAACTAATAATGTTAACTGATTTTTGTCTTTCGACACTACCTTGAAGTTTCCATGCGCTCTTGCAGTGTCTGGCACACAGCGCTCCTTGCCAACATGCATGAAAACCTACTAACGTGCTTCTGAGTTGCCATTTTTAATGTTATAATTTGCTTTATTTTCATGCCTCAGAAACTTCATCTTCATGCTTGCTTTGTGATTTAAGGCTCTGTAGAAACTGAATCATGCGTTACTTTCTTAAAATCATGTTCTTAACTACACAAACATGAGTTAGAGCAAATCATACATTTGTCAGCTGGCTTTCTCCTCCTCAGTTTACAGAAAAACTTTGCAAAACAGAACAGGATTTCTCTGTTCATATCAAGAATGTCAAGACTTTCCAGTCCTAAAGTGATATGAATTATGGATAAAGACTTTCCCACTTCAGATGGGGTGGGAGGCATAGCCTTGCATATAATTTCTGCTAGCTGAGATGGCCACTAGTAAAATTCTACCTTTCTTAATTACTCTGGAAATCAATAGCTACAATTAATAATTTTAAAATGTTATTTTCCTTGTTCTTTGTATATGTATCCATATATGCACATATTTCCCACTTTTTATGTTTTCACATATGGATATGTGGGTGTATGTTTACATGCACAAGAAAATAAGATTCAAAAAGGCAACAGTTCACTGAAAAAAATTCTGAAAATACTCGTATTGCTAAGTAGATTTTTACTTCTAAAACATATATATGGGTGAAGGAGGGTGTGTCTCTATGTATAGGTGTATTGATACATATAAACACCTGTAAATAAGTTGCACTTGTAATCTTAGCCTACAGAAATGGAGTATCTGCACTGATTTGTGTGGGCTACTCTTCTTCCATGGCAGAACGGAGACATGAATTTCTAGTGTCACATCTTAATGTTTCTCATGACATCTGAACTCCAGAGAATTATTGTCAGTTTTAGTATCTCTCTCTCTCTTTCTTTCATCGTATTCAGAGTATTGGCATTTCTTTCATTTGCTTGATTTAAAATAGTTTCACTACATGAAAGAATTCTTGTGCTTTCATTGTACTTGTTGTAAAAGATCCTGGGAATGTTTTTGGTTTGTTTTTTTTTAAAACTATATGCATGTGACAATGCCCTCAAAGTGTGGATAAGTATTTGTGCTAATTTGCACACAAAGGAACAAAAGGTCTAACATTTCATTCCTGAAGGTTATGTAGCAAATTAATGCTTCCAGACTTCCTGCTTCGTGTGTCCAATTCAAATACCTTGCTTTGGTGATTGGAGACCATCTTAATTATCTTAACTAACTTAACTTTGCAAGCCAATTAACTGTGATTTGGAACGTACGTTTCACATTTAGTCCATTAGATTGTTGAGTACAAGTCATTCAAGACAGAAAAAAATGTGACGAAATGTGAAGATGTGATTTCCTAGGAGCATGAGAAGATAAGGCATGTGACAAACAAAGCAGCAAATGCACTTTTGCAGCATAAGCTGTGGCATGGCAATGGCACCTCTAGGTCAGAAAGAAACCCAGCAGCGTGGGTCAGGTAAACCTTCTCTTGTGTCCTTCAGCGATTCAGTTCACAGACCACCTTCTGCAAGCCTCCCCAAGGATGCCACACACGCCAATTAAAGGTAAAATACTCATCAGAGGACACTGAATAAAAGTAACCAAGTTAAAGAATCTGGAAAACTCGGCTAAATTCAGCAAGATAGATCTTCAAGTAGGAAAGAACAAAGGTTACAGTAAATGCCTCCAGCAGCTATTCTGCAGTAAAACAGAGATGTTTTATTTTAAACAGCAATTTACATCCAAGTTGCTGGGTAATTTGTCCTGCTTGAGAATTGCCATAGTTTGAATTGTGGGTTTAAAATCCAAGTCAAACTCTTCCTCTTCAATTTCTTTTCAAAAGCATATGATGCCACCCCAATAAATTCTCATAAGTTCTTTTCCTGCTGTTTAACAGCTATTTTATTCTCTTTACATAATGTGAGACTTAAGTTTATTGTTTCGAAAATTTTGGTTCCTCCTTTACCACAAACTTCAAAGAAGTAATTTTTTTAATGATAGATGCACCTCCCTTAAGGTGTGTAAGTAAACACTGTCAGCAGAACATGCCCAGAGGGTTGTGACAAAATGAAATCACATGCAATAATTCTGCTTCTCAAGTCAAGCTTAAATAGCACACAAATATGTTACAAAAGTAGAAAATTAAATGTGACAAGATTCATTCTAGAAACATCACCTAGTAAAAGAAATATTCAAGGTGACATAGCAAAATCAGAAAAGAGAGATATGAAATTCCTGGAGCAAAGAACCCTGGATGAAGAGGAAGCTTTGTAACTGCTAGGCATTTCACTGTGCAATTTTCAGGCTTGTTTAGTAAAGCTCTAAAGGGCCAGATTTCAAAGTCATCAGACACACCTTGAAAACGGCACAGAAAAATGCATAAAAAAGTCCTTTGTTGTATGACTTATGTAAATAATTATTAGAATCTGATTTTTCCATTTCACTGCTTGTTCTGTTTTGGATTATGAACAAATATATGAAATGTACATAACTTTCCAAGGAGTCAAACTTTTTAATAACAAGCTGTGAACTGTTTTGTCACTCTAAGAATAGACTTTTTAACATAGCTTTATTTCTGTTTACATCTTCACTGTGTTATTCTGGTAATAGTCCTTTTAGAGGTATGTTTTATAAAAGATGTGTGCTTTCTCAATGCTTCTATTGTTTGTGTCTTATCATCTCTTGGCAAGATATAAATTAAGTGCTGCACACACATTTCAGCTCCAGTCAGATCCTAGTGCCCCTTTATGGATTGAGTCATTTGGTTGCTTGGATTTTGTAGTTGTATGTGAAACTTAGATTTGGGGCCAGGGAAAGAAAAAGAATAAATTTTTTTTTATGACACGTCATTCAAAATATTTTGTCGGTCTTGACTGAATTTTGCTGTAAAAAAGAACTAGATATCAATGTGTGTCCTAGTAAATTTTTTTGTACCACACCAAAAGTTAGGATTTATATGAAGATGTTGGGATTTATACTTTCATACTTTGTGCACCAACAGACCTGAGTAATAAGCAGGCTAAATGCAATATTGCAGAGTATGTTGTGTCATTGGAAAAGCAATATGTGGTTTGCTGAGAACTATAATTGTTTAACATATTTCAACTTTTAGGTTTACTTTTTCTGTAGTTCTTTCCAATTAGTTTAAAAAATAAATAGATGTCAAAGTATTCTTTTTCTCCTGTCCCCAGTGCTGTTGTTTTTCTGATTATTTTTGGAATTCACTGATATAATCTTATCACATTAAATGAAACTGAAATTATATAGTTTATTTTAAGAATATCTTTATTACAGGGTTGGGTTTTTAACCTTGACTTTAATGTATACTATTCAATGTCAAAGTGCAACTTCCTGCTTCCTTGAGTCTATTGACAAATTAAAATACTCACATAGAGTGAAATGATCTAAAAGCTTTTAGTGACCTTAGCTTTGAAAACACTCATTTGAATATCTTTCATGTTAAGGATTTACGTATGGAATTTTAAGGGCCTGATGTAATCTTTAACTCTTTTTTTCCCCTGCCATGCAGATATACAGATAAATGAAAGAACATTTGTAGTTAGAAACCTACCTGTTCTAACTAGGGGAATCAGTAGGACTTTAATACTAGAAGTTCTTCTGTTATTTTTACCTCTTGATGATTAAGACTTATAGATTCATTTGCTCATCTTCATCAATTGTTTGACTTCTTAAAAACCACCAGCAAATGTAATGATTCCAAAGTTACTCTGTTGGTAATTGTGTTTCATCCTATCTTAATTTTCATTCTACTTGTTTGTCAGGGATTTTTGTTGTCTTTTTTAAAATCTTCTTTCTTAACCTGTAAAAAAGAGTACAGAAGACAATAGAGGAGAAATTTTGAGATACAGCTTGTGCAGTATGTGATCTTCTTTTGCATAAATGGAGGGAGACAGTCTTAGAAATTATTTTCTGCATATTCATGCTGTATGGCTGTAAATTGAAAAGCAAATTGAAAGGCAGAACTTCACATTATTTTAAGCATACCTTCTTTGTCATGTGCGATATCTAGCAAAATGAAAAACAAAATATCTGAAGTTTTGTATGATATAGTCAGAAAGCAAAAGCTATTATCTATTTTATTCATTGGTGGTTAGTTGTATTCTCAGAATAGTGTCAGTGTCTGACAATTAGTAGTGATACAGCAACATGAGATTGTCTAAAGCCCTCATTTTAATTAAAAGCTGGGGATAATGTTGGCACAGACTCTGGTGACATTGCCTTCTGCATCTACCAGCTGTAACGTGTGCTGTCAAATCAGGCTGCAGCGCCTGATCTAGCTCCGAGTTCTAGTAATTCTCCCATCTGTTACAAAATGACCTTGAAATTATTTTTGGGCCTTGGTGTTTTCCAGTCCTGAAAGTAGGATGAAGAGGAGTTCATTGCAGTTCCAGCCAATTCAGTTGTGCTTCACCTGCCACTGAATTAGTCTGACAGACCTGCAAGTAGCCGTTGTCATTTGCAGAACCTCTTGCTTGTACATTTGGAGATTCCTGTGTGTTTTAGTCTTCTCCTAGGATATGTAAGGCAAGGTTTTTGCTTGTAATTGCTGCCGTTCACAGGTGTTTCCTACATGTGTTCTTTTTAGCTTTTCTAGTTACCTTTTTTCTTGAAATTATCTGGATATTCACAAAAAAGAAATTATAGGGAATAAGCTTTTGGCTGAAAAGCATCTTACGTTCCTGGCCAGTAGTAGCACCATTTTTTTTGGCTTTTTCCCCCCATTTTTTAATTAGCCATCATAAATAGACTTATGATCTTTATAGAACTTCATGTGTGTTGGTGGAAAAGAGGTTGGTTATAATAAACTTCCTTTTTATTTATTCTTTTTTTGTCTCTATATTAGAGTGACTATGCTATTTCAGTGCCAGAAGCCTTAATCTGTGTGAGATTTGCCTAGTTTCAGATGGTGTAACTTCCTCATAGTTTAAATTGTTTAAATGGACATGCAGTAAAAAAAGGTCGAAGGTGATAACATTTGAACATTAACTTTGTCAAAAACTTTATCTTTACAGCTGAGTCATCCTAACTGTCCCAAACAGTCCTGATGTTTTCCAGTCTCCATATTCCACTCCCGCATCTGAAAAGGCCTCCTGAGCCTTCATGTGTGTGTCTTTAGGTGTCTTCATGTCTTTCCTGAAATGGTGGAGTTTGTGTGACACCTGGGGGGACTTGAGGTGATAAGTAAGCAATTGGTATAGAAAGCAGAGGAATGAGTGACCGCGATACCTCACGCCCCGAGCAACCTGGTCTGACCACTGAGCTCAGGGAGTTTGGGCTTCCTGAAGCCCTTTCCAACATGGGTGATCCTGAAGGGGCGGAAAGTGCTGGGAAGGGTATTCAGGATGAACAGAAAGCTGGAAACAGAAGAGAGATTGTGAGGGCTATTTGATTGAAAGATAGTCAGGATTGGGTTAGTTGTGAATTCATTCTCTTTCACACTCTGTTCTTCGGGCGCTCACTTCCATCAACTTTCATCAAGTGAGCCTTGTGAAATGGTGAAGGAGACATGAATGGGATAAATCTTGTGATCAGAAAAAAGCAGGTTAGAAGAGCAGAGATCAATAGAACTGAAGCAGATAATTGAAAGTCTATAATTCAGCAGCAGTATATGAAAGAACAAACTTCTGAGACCCCCTTCCCAGGGTACATAAAAAGTCAAAAATTACACATCTCTGATAATGTCCCTTGCTGATGAATACTGAAGTTTCCTATAATGGTTTTAATCAGGACACCTCTATATACTTTTACTATACTTATCTATTTATAGATAGACATATATCTCCCCCAGTCCGTCATACAAATGTTCTGATTTCTGTCTTTTCAAATAAATAATAAAGCCAGAGCACATACACTTGAATTTTTGGAAATACTGGTGTGAAGGAATAATACCTATATATTTCTAACAAAAATTGCCTAATACTTGTGTAGTGTTTTTCCTTTTAAAAAAATTTTACACTAGTGAAATGAATAAATAATAATCTTATTTGTAATTATTGATATGTTTGATCAATAATTAATATTTATTCATTGTTCATGCCTTAATTTTTGCTTTATGTAGTAAATAGCCTTGGATGTGGTTGCACTGACCAAATAAATAAGATTAGGAGAAAGTGCCATATGTGGCTCCTCTGTGATTTAGCAAGAAGTCCACCAAGACAAAAATAGACACTAAAATGCGTATTTAATTTGCCTGGATGAGGAAGGAACATGTAACTGAAGCAGTAAGCTGGCAGATACATCTCTCCATGGCAAAGGAAAAATTTGAATATCTGTCATTAGTCTAAATACAATCATCTGCACAAGTTTTGAAACTGTGCTTAAACCAGTTTTAAGATTCTGATTTGCAATGAAGTGGTAGGAGTGGGACACTGCCACACTGCTCTTGGATTCTCAGCTGATGTAAATTGACTTTAAAGGAGCTGGGCTAATTTACTTCTCCTAAGATCTGATATATTATTGACCAGAATATAGTTGAGAATTGTTGTATCCTGTATTAACGTTAATTTTTATTTCCTTAGCTAAAGTGACATTTTGCAAATTCTTTCTTAGAAAACTTATATCTGTCTGCTCCTTCTCCCTTCATCATCCAAACCCAGAGCGCTGAATTTCTCAATATACAATTTCAAAATCTTTCTTTTATCTGTGTGTTTTGAGGTAGTTGACTTCATTAAGTATTTCCTCTCCTGCACAGATTTATAGAAGCTATTTATCACTAAAACCTTAGGGGAAATCATTATGTTCGCTGCCTTTCAAGAAACATTGGACATAGCTCTGTCTGGTTCAATGAAGATCAGCTGTTCTTTTCCTTTTTCTCCTTTTCCTAAAGCATTTTGCTTTATTGTTTTATTCTGTTTTGAAAACAATGAAAGCCTTTTGTGCCATCAGGCTCTAGTTAGCAGATAATGTAGTTCAAATTGCAGAATATTAGACATTCCACAGGGATGAAGGATAGTCTAAAAGAGGACATTGTCAGAATGAAGCCAATAATCTTCAATCTTGTGTTACCTTTTATAATTGCATTTTTATTGACTTGTTCAGAAAACACATTCATAGACTTGACAATTGATGGAGTACCGTATATCAAGGTAATTGGTAGATAGTATGTATTGGTCTTGTTTCCAGACTGGGACTCTACTCTGCTTGGAAGGAATGTCATGTAAAATATATTGCCACAAGTTCTTTTGTGATCTATGAGGACTCTTTTGATTATATATGTTTGTGAGTTTTTCATGGTATCCAAGAAAAAGGGCAAGAAAATGCAATAATTTAAACGGTCAATTTTGATCCTGTCCAGTCTTGAAAGTGAATTTTATTGCTCTGACACTGACATTCCATAGGTGCCAAGAGTGAGAAGAATATACTGCTGTGTCATATTGCTGGTATTTACCTGTATGAAATGACATCACACACCTTGGGGCAACTTTAATTCACAGCAGAAGAGTGTTGTGAAGCTTTGTCATTTATCATTCTATGGTCTATTGACCCAGATGGCCTCAGGTTTTTTGAAACTGGTCATTGTAAGTCAATGAGGCCCTCTACTGGTAGCCACCTAAAATAGGTAAGATATAGATAGATAGATAGATAGATAGATAGATAGATAGATAGATAGATAGATAGATAGATAGATAGATAGATAAGAGGTTGCAATCAAGCTGTCTTTTAAATTTGTAGGTTATCTTGTGTAATTCAAATGCTGGGGACTAAGCAGTCAATAACTGTGACCCACAACACTGCACAAATGACAGATTTTTAATAGTTAATTATGTGTTTTTTTTCTCATACTGTCATTTAGAAGTTGTCTCCTGTAAAGTTTATGGTTTTTTTCAGCTATTCTTGTTCTTGTCATATTTTTCCTAGGTGTACATTCCAAGCAGAGTGGCTCTTGTGCTTCATAATACAGATGTCCCAAAATGAAGTTCTCTTCACTGAAGAAGCAAGTCATAGAAGAAGTGCTGAGACACTGTACTAGTACTAAGTATAACAAAACTTGCTCTAAGGAGGCTTTCTGAAACTGAGTATGGTAATATTAGGTGTTTAAAATGTAAGATTAATATTCACATGTAATTGCAGAGCTCTTGACTTGCTAGACCCTCTTTTGAGGAAACTTTACAAAGAGGCAGAAAGGAAAATGTTGGGTTTGTAGTTCTAGTAGTACAAAATTACACTTAAGGTGTTGCAGAGCAGCAGGTATTCTCGATTAAATTGTTGTTTACAGAATTTTATCAGGAATAACAAGAGTGATCCCTGCTCCAAAGTTTGTAATTTCTTGTAATCCTCATTTTGATAGTGAATTCAAAAGTTCATTATATATGAATGCTTCTGACTAAAAGCAAGTAGTTTGCTTAAATGAAACAGAAGTTTTTGGCTAAAAGGCAGCCTTAACAGTTTGTGGGACCTAATTTGAGGCTCCTCTTCTTCAATGAAGTCCAACATGGAATTAGAAGTGTTTATCCAAATGGATGAGAAGGTCCTCTGAGAGTATTATACTTTGCCATTTTTTATTCAATTAGAAATGCACAAATACGCTGAACAGCAAAATTAGCAGGCCAATTGACTGGAGACCTGCTGATGCTATTGTGTGTGTTGCTTATTTACTCCCACCCAAATCACTTAGTTTGTGCATCTCACTTGCTAGAGCTGGACAAAAATTACACAACTATTTTATTTAGATCCTAAAACATTCAGTGAGAAGCATGTTTTGTTCTTACTGCAATGATACCACAATGGAAGATGTATTTAAAATGTAGTTCTTTCCACTGGATTTATTGCACTAACATCAGGACCTTGCAATACTGATTTCACTGTTTCCAGAAGCTGCCTTTCAGCTTGGAACATGATGATGTTCTTGCACTTTTATAACTTTTGAAACATTGCTTCTCATGAAGAAGCAGTCTCAAAATACAGTGATCAAACGAAGGTGTTTTTTGATTAAAATTAAGATAGTTAATTATTGGAGTGCTGCTAAGATAATTCAAGTGAATTCCTTCATAAGCTACAACTTTTTTGTAAAGAGTAAGATTTTGTATATTTGAAAATGTATTGCAGAGTATTCTGGAAAATTAATACCAAATTAACGAGACATGCTTTATTTTGTTCCATTTATTTCAAAATTTGAATTGGTTCTGAAATGAATGTCTTTTGTACAAATCTGAATTTTCTAACTTTTAAAATAGCCAAAGAGGAAGATGTCCGTGACCATTTCCAAGTCATAATTTTACCCAGTTTCCTTTGTGACCCATTGTGTAAATTACTGAAGAGTTGTGCTAACACTGAAAATCTATTCACAGTTCTTGGAATGCTTACTCGTGGCTTACTTCTTAAGCAAAATAAGGGATGGAATAATGCAGCATGATGGAAAACAGTCTTTTGCAGAGTTCACACTGAAAGGACTTTGTGAACATCCTCAGTCTGATATGTTCTGTGTGACAGAGAATCTTACATTGCAGTTGAGTACTCTAGGATCATGCTTCATTTTCCTCTGCACCAGTTTGATCATTGTTTGGTTGTGGGCTAATAAAAGCATTCCTGTTACGCTATGACTTTAAATAAAATATACAGAACTGTTTTAGCAACTGGAACTGATTATCTTTTTTTTCCCCCAGATTGTTTTCCTTGTAGTGAAATAACAAGCAACTTCTAATACATGTTATATTTACACTGTATTGATCTAATATGTTTTATAGAGTGGTTTGTTTTTTTACTGGCACCAGTTCCAGGTTTCAAAATGTAATGCAAGGCAAGCGTCTGTGTCAAACCTTTTTTCAAGAGAAGGAATAAATGTATGATGTGAAGTATAAACTGTAAAATTACATGCAAAATAAACTCCGAGGAGGAGAAAATAAATTCATATATGGTTTCATTGCTTGTATTGTAAAACAATTGTACAGTAGTCTTAGCACTGGAAGACAGATTAGATTTTGCTCTGTCTTGAAATCAGAAGCTTGTCTTGGCCATGAACACTCTAATAAGATTAGTAGAATATTTGTCCTATGCACATTTTCTTTGACATAGATTAATAAGAATGAACTGCCAAATTTGTAAGGTGAATATGTAAATACAGGAAGCATAATAATTAGGGCTTTTTCTGAAGCCCACCTCTACATTTTAGTAGTGAGTGTACTCCTTTCTGTCTTGTGAGGCTGGACAATTTTCCCATGGAAAGCCAATGTCTTCCTCCTGCTCTTTGAATTTTGAAGGATTATGAAGAGAAATTCAGCTTTCACCTTGTATCTAGTGACTCTCAGATTGCAGCCAAGGTCCTTCCTTACCATCATGCTCTGAGGCTTGCAGCTGTCTGTCACCACAACTGCTTGAAGCCCCAAACTCATTCTGAGAAGCACATGAGCTCCAGAGCTTTTTCTCCTTGGGTACACCTTAAATCAGCATTCTCTGGCTCTGTCACAGAACTAAGTTACATGGTCCATGGTGGTATATTCCAGGGTGCAAAACTCTCCACAAATATTTAGATATAGTGAAAGAATTCTCTGTAAAGACAACCTCTCTTAGTTTAAAGGACTGATAAGGATTTATGTTTCAACATTTAGAAATATACACTTCCCTGTCACCTGTGAGAGTAGTGGTATTACTTGGCAGCTCTGGCCCCAGAAGTTGTTCCTCCAGGTCTCTCTTAACAGTCGATGAGAACTCAAGTTCATCTTCACCCATCAGTTTATCTAAAGATTCAGGCTGACCTTCCCTCCATCATGCATCGTGTGTGCTGAATGGTTCTTGGTACTTAATAATTCAAGTTATTCTCTGAATCAGGTGGTTACTGAGGTAACAGGCAGGCATCCTCTGGACTGGTTCTGTGAGCAATAAATTTTAATTTCCCTGCTGTTTTCTTCTCCTCCCACAATTCAAGCCTTACTGTCCTGAGTTTTATTTTGAAGATGAAGAATGAAGTGGTTATTTCAGCTTGGTAAGTACTTCTGGAAAACAGATTTTAATCAAAAAGCTGTTTGAACTTTCTGTTTGTTTGGGTTTTTTTCTGTGAAATTTTTCTTGCTCAATATATTAAAATTAGTAAAGAGTTTGTTAACTATGTGCTCTGAAAGACAGGACTGTGGTGTAGCTAATACTCTACCAAAAGTAGACCAGCTGTATGAACGGTAAGATGCTAGACTGGGTAAGCAATTGTGTGGTGCATGCAAATAGTGCAAGGTGATATTTTTCTATGTTAATCTGTTGGTCACAGTTCTGCTTTCAAATGATGTTTAAAGCAGATTCAAGTAGTTTTAATTTCCCTGTTATTTTTTTCCTGACTCCAGGTTCTAAATGGCTCACTTATGGTTAAAGGAAGAAATTCCTGTTCATTTAAGTCTTTCTTCTCAGAGCTTAAAAGTAACACATTAGTTAAGTAGTGAAGGGTGAGGGTTAACTGAATGAACATCAGGAATTGTTTCCTCCAACTTAAATAAATGTGGATATTCTTCTCAGGATATGTTAAGGTGTATGATTTGACTGTCTTCTGTTTAATAAATTAACTTTCTGAGGAATTTAACTGTTCAGCATTTAAGAGTTTTATCTTTGACTAATGTTTCCAAACTGCACATGTTGTCATCATTGAAGTACTGCTACAGACGTGACGCTGTATTTTATGTATTTCATACATCATACCTTAGCTAGGATTTGAGTTTCATAAAAGTCAGCCTATAAGTGGCATCTTCATAACAATTAATTCAAAGTTTTTTTGCCAAGGAAGACTCTGCACTTGTGTGTTTTCACACCTCACAGTATATGGTGCAAATGTTCTGAAGGGGTTGAGGGTGTGGGTTATTTGCTGTGATGGGGAGCTGTCTGTTATGCTAAAATTATTTTTTAATTCTGTTTAGGTTTCCAGATTAAAAAGAGTTGTTTTCAAATTCTTAAGGAGAGAAGCAGCATCTTTCTGAAAGCTTCATGAGCATTTAAAAGAAAATGGAAATCCGAAAGTTTTGGTCATGTTTATGTAGAGAGAAGTATTTTCTTCTTTGTGCAATGTTACCTTTATGTAGGCTTCTTCATTTTTGATTTATCTGAAAATAAGCGTCAGTAGTAGTGATGGGCTGACACATGACTGCTCTTATTAAAAACAATTACATAAGTTGTCGGGTAAAAATAACTCCAGTTGAATACGTTAAAAATATCCTGCTTATAGAAAGGTAGAAACAAAAGCTAATGATGACTCATTAGATGAGACAAATTATATTTTTCATGCCTGTGGGTACAATATGTACCCTGTAAATATAAATCAGTGTTGGGTATTCATGGTAAAATAAAGCCTAAAATAAATAAGGAGAAAAGTTAAGAACTTGTAGGTATTGAAATAGTAAGTGTCAGGTGAGACAATGTTTTTGCATATTTACAAAGCTATTCTGAACACTGAAAAAAGATATAAGTGTTTAATTGAGCTACATCTGAAAACTGTCTTATAAAGTTAAGACAGTAAATTCTCAATATTAGGAGATTGATGCAGCACTAATCACCCATGACTCCAAGATAATCTCCAGCATTGCTAAAAGCAAGGAGGGAATTCTCCCTAAAGTAACTTGTTTCCTCACAGATCACAATTTTAATGTATAGAACAAGGACAGTGTGTGGCACAATGATGTAAATTTAAAGCATTGAATATTCAATCTTTGCTAATGGTGTGAGGTTTATGACAAGATAGATACAAGTGCATTTAGGAAGAAAGGTGTGTCTGCAAACCCTAAGCTGCAAATGCTGTAATGTTGTAGTGCTTTCACTCTGCTATTTTTTACTCCTGCTACTGTCCAGTAGTCTTAGACTTTTATAAAAATGAAGCCAACTCTGGTTAATTTCTATTCTCTGCTGGAGAGAGTGTCGTGGTTTAACTCCAGCCAGCAGCCAAGCCCCACGCAGTTGCTCAGTCACTTCCCACCAGTGGGATCAGGGAGAGAATCAGATGGGTGAAAGTGAGAAAACTCCTGGTTGAGATCAAGGCAGTTTAATAAGGAAAGCAAAAGCCACACACACAAAGTGAGGAATTCATTCACTGCATCCTGTGGGCAGGAAGGTGTTCAGCCATCCCCAGGAGAGAGCAGGGCCCTGTCACATGTAGCAGTGACTTGGGAAGACAAATGACATGACTCCAAATGTCCCCCTTTCCTCCTTCTTCCCCACACTGAGTGTGACATATGGTCTGGAATATCCCTTTGCTTAGTTGGGGTCACCTCTCCTGGCTGTGTCTCCTCCCAGTTTTCCAAGCACCCCCAGTTTCCTCACCAGCACAGCAGTAAGAAGAGCAGAAAAGGCCTTGTGTAAGCCCTGCTCATCAATAACAAAAACATCTCTATGTTGTCAAACCTGTGTTCAGCACAAATCTAGAACACAGCCCTTCATCAGCCACCGTGAAGAAAATTATCTCTGCCCCAACCAAACCCAGCACAGAGGGAGGGACTGGGGGACAAGCAGCTGTCCTGGGGTAATGGGTCTGGTGGTGTAGGTTTGTGCCTAAAACAGTGCTGATAAAATATCAGTGTTTTGGCTGTTGCTGAATGGTGCTTGCAGAGTGTGAAGGCTTTCTGGAAGTGGCTGGACATCTTCTTGCTGATGGGAAGTCATGAAAGAATTCATATTTCTGCTTTGCTTGCACATGCACCTTTTGCTCTCCCTGTTCATCTTCATCCACAAGCCTTCTCACCTTCCTTTGATTTCCTCCCTGACCCAGGGGAGAGGGGAGTGGGAAAGCAGCTTGTGAGGGTGTTTTTCTGTTTGCTGGGATCAACTCACTACCTCCAGCCAAAATGGAGTGAGCTGTCCACCTCAGAAGGAGTTTAGCTGGCAAGATGAAAGCAGGTGAAGTTGCCTTAAGTAATTTGAAAGTCATTTGCAGTAAAAGGTAGAGGATAAATCCCAACCTTCCTTAGTTGCCTTTCACAAAATATTGAGTGTCTATCTAGTGTTGTACAGTAAGGTAACTGGAGTAGGGTAATTTTCCTGCTGTTAAAGTATCACCCGTGTGAAGGATCAAAGTCCATGTTCAGTCTATTTGATGCTAAAAATTCTTGGACCTGTTCTTTTTCAGTAGTAGCACAGGAGAAAAGATCTCTGTAGAAAGGTATGAAAACACTTCTCTACTTCAAAATATAAGTAATTTCTAATGTAAAATCCTTCATAAAATTTTATTCACTACTAAAAGAGGAGAGGAGGAGAAGCTTCTATCAAAAGACAACCCTCTGGTACAGTAAAGATACAGAAAATTAACTTTAATGAAAACCTGATCTTTAGAATATATGGAATTTTAAACTGTTGCTTTTGCACAAAGCTCCTTTCAGGTATTGACTGCTACTGCTGTTTGTTTTTTCCTTTGTTCATAACAGTGGTATGAGACCAAGTGCAGCACTTTCAGTCTTTGAGTATTCTGAAACCTTTCTAACAAGGTTATGTACAAATTCAGGTATGAACAAATTCATACTCATGAATGTTCAAGACACAGTTTTCAGTCGTGAGTCATAGGTTGGGGTTAGCTTTGGTAGGCGTTTTCTAGGGTAAGAGGGGATGTTGAAGATGTTTACTGATTCTGTTAAATGCCATTCAAATTACTGCCTTTGCAATTCCACTAATCATTTTAGATCTTTGACTGTGGTATGTTTTTGTCAGAAAACAGCTAGTCCTATCCAGCACCAGAAAAAGCATGTGTTTGGAATAGCATGAGAAAGCCAATTACGTAAGCACCTCAAAACTGAAACGTATTTTTCTATCTAGGTTTATTCAGCTTTGTTTATCTGAAGGACCTAGTGTTGATCACTTCATGAAATGGAGCAGATGGATTATATGGCGTACAGAGCATTCATTTTTGGGGGGCAAAAAACTACTTTCCAAAGGCAAAAATATTCCAATATTTCAAATAGTTGTTCTATTAATGAAAAATATTGGATTATTACAAGTGAGCATTTTCTTACAATTACATGTGTCCAAACCCCTCCCAGAGTAGTTCTATAAAAATAAGAATACTAAGCAATGTCAATGCTTACCTTGTATGCAAAGCATGGACAGTCACAGCTCTGTCACTGTTAGTGAAAGCAGCTGCATGGAGGGGCTTTCATTAAATTCTGGTGTGAGCGAATTCCTGTACCATTCTTCTGAAAATAAGTAACATAGTTTTTAATAAGTGTGCAAAGTGGTAGGAATCTTGGGTTGGCTTCTAAAATTCAAACCAGCTATGTAACTTCTTTGTGGTGCCCGTTGGGTAGGCTCGGCAGGCAATGTTTGGCCAGGCTGCTGGCCTCAGCCTCTTCTTTCCCAGGTGGGTCAAGCTATCGTGGTGGTCCTTGCACAAATGCTGTGATGCCATGTGATGAACTGGGCTGGAAAACTGATTTTGTGGAAATATAACTCTCTTTAATGGCATAAGCTGCCAAGATATGTGGCTCTAACTGGAAAATGGACTCTTCACAATTGATAGACATCTCAGTCTTCCAGCAACTTGTCAATGGGGGCGACTCAATTGCTGCATCCCATATACATGTGTGTTCCAACTGTGCTGTGTAAAAGCTGGCTATCACACAGAAATAACTCTTCCTTCTATTTTTCAATAATTTTCTGGATCTACCAGCCCCTGTTCCTCAAACTTATAGACAAGTACAATACAATACCTAATATTCATGGGTTAACACAGTGGACACTTGTCCTTCATGGCAATTAAATGTTTTTTAAAAATCCCCAAGGAATCATTCGGTTGTGTGGTGATGAAGTATTTTAAAACAAGCTGATTATGGTCTGCCTGAGTAGAGCTGGTACAAAACACAAAAGAAGCAAATATCCTGGACTTATACGTCTCCTCTAGAAGCTATCATCAGGAATTTCTTGCCTTGCACTGCTGCTTATTATAGTGGTTGATTGTAATAGTCCCATTTAAACCTGAGTGGTGATACACACCTTGTTATGTAAAACACTGTGCAAGATTGTTTAAACATGAAAGGTAATTGCTGATTTTTCTTTGGCGGTTAGTCATAGGTAGACATGCCTCTGACTAATTAAATACACTGACCTTTAGTATTAACAGCCTTGATGGGTTTCAAGCCATGGTGTGCTTTGGTGCCAGGCACAGCTTTCAACGTGTCTTGTCCACTTTTGACTTTTTTGACAGAGCTTGTGAGTCTCCCTGTTTATTTTGGCCAGTGTTAGTGGGTATCTAGTGTGACTGTGCTCCCTACAGAGTCCTGCCACCTCCAGGCCTCTGCTGTGGTTAGCCCTGCATGCTTCCAGCTGTTTTTCCTCTGTTGCATCAAGCCATATGGATCATCTGAGCAGCCCTTGTGTCCTTACCCCTTCCTGTTTTTCTGCCTCACACCCAGCGAGGTAAGTATATTGATATGCTGATATTTGCAAGGGTTTGAGCCCATCAACAGATTTATTCAGGCCAAATCTCTCAGGTGCTTGGACACAAAGGGGACTGCAGCACAAATAAATGTGCTGATCCATGTTCTACTTTATCCTTTGGTCATGAGAGACCCAGCTTCTAACTCCTAAATTCCCCAGATTTTACAGATTGCATCACTCTGGTCTGGAGGGCCCTTTCCAGGCTCTCCCTGACCTTTCAGGATCAGTAGTAGTGTTTCAGCTGTTACTTTCACAGCAATTACTGTAACAGCACAGATGTAAGCTGCAATCAGAGATGTGCAAATGAACCATCTTCAGCTTCTTAAATTTATCCCCTTATGTCATCTGCTGAGCAGTGCTTGCATGTTGTGGGTTGGGAATTTTCCCCATGAGAAAAAACTGTTAAGTCTGAGTGTGTCTTTGCATATATTTCAAAGTCAGTTTCCTTTGTGCCCCCACACATCTTTACTCTGAAAAGCTGTTATGTGGCAGATGTCTTGCCAAAAATTTCAGAGAATCACTCTGAATCTCACCAGGTACAGACTTTTGCATGGGAGGGAAGCAAAGCAAAGTAGGAAGATACAAAGGGCTTGTGATGGCACATCACCTGCTGAGGTTGCTCTGATGCCCAGTGTATGAATCAGACTTGATATGAATCCTGCTGCCACATGCTGGATTGCTACAATCAAATTCACCCTCTTCCCATCTCTTTCAGGGAAGTCAGTCATATCCATACCATTATGTAAGTATTATGTGTGCTCCAGGGATTACAAGTACAGCATCCAGAACTCAGATGACGGAATGACCAAGACAAACAAGGATATGAAACCTCAAGTACACAACACGTACACGCAGTTTACTGTTTCTTACCTCTCTTACAGTTCTCACTAGAATTGGCCGTGTGCTCATCCTGTCTTTCCCGGTGAGCGCTACTGTGAAAAGACACAAGCAGCCAGCAGCAGGTATCTGTGTGATAATCCTGCTTCTGGGGAAGCCAGGCTTTTTGGGGGATGAAGGGATCATGATAGAGGGATCTGTGAAGAACTGGGAGGGAATAAACATCCAGATGTCTCTGATAAGTTTCTCTTGCCTTTATATCTCCTGTTGATATATCTCTCAGTCACAGAAATATGAATAATTGGGCCTTACTTTTTCAGTACATATTCTGCTGTGTTTTGTACCCAGTTCTATTTCTTTGCTGTATCTCTAAGTTGCATCATTAGCAACAGCAACCTACTGTTGCACAATATTTTCACAAATTATACTGCTTAATTAACCAAGTGACATGTAATAATACTACATGATATTTTTTTAGAAGTGTTACCTAAAAGGCCTGAGCCTCTTAAAGTGATAACAGAAAAGTAGTAGTAGAGTTCAGAAAGATAAATGTGCTGCAAATTGTTTGGTAGCTGTTGAAGTCTGTGTCTACAGCAATGGTTCAGATCAGAGAGGTAAACAGGCGCTTTTGAAGTGAGTGCCCTGATGGTCTCCACTTACCATGTGCTAACTCAGTTCCCAGAACGGTTTTGGGGCAAAAAACATAGATTCTTTAGAGGTGGAAATAAACAACAGCCTGTTCTCCAAAAGCGCTCTGAATGTCCCTTGGTGTTTTGCTTAGACCCCCAGTATTTCCATACATGGCCTCTCCACTGCAAGAACTTCCCGTGTGCATCTAATAAATCTTTTTGTCAGGAAGCTTCAACACAGGAGGTAAGACTGCCTCTAATCCACAGTATGCTGCCCAAACCACATGTAATAGCACTGTGAGGAGCTCAGCAGCCATTTGATCTGTTCCTAAAATACTTGCTAACATAGATGTAGCATAATGGGCTAATTTCTAAATTTGCAAGACTTTACTATTGTCAATCCATATTCCTTGGCCTAAGCCCTGTTCTTTATGTAACACTGCAAAGCAAATTAAGGATATAGAAATATTTCTGGAAATGTTTACACAGAACTGATGTTGTGAATCTACAATTATTTTTACTGTTATCTTAATGTAGCTGTTATGGTGTAATAACAGCCTTTAGTCATTGTTTTTCTGCCTGCTAAGGCAAATAATGTCCTTGTCTAATGCAACAGAAACTGCAGTCAGTAGCAAAATCTTTAATATCTAATTTGCTAGACCTTACTTTGCACTTTTTCATCTGAAATGCAGATTTGTAAATTGAACTAGTATGTGTAACATTTCAGTGAACGAAATCATTACCAACAGGATATTAGGACGGCAGCTCTAATTTGGTCTGGTAGGGTTTTTTAGCTGATACTAATTTGTCTTCATGTGCCAGAAGATTTTTTTAACTTGAGAAGTTTTATGTTGGGGTTTTTATGTGAGGTGGTTTTTAATTTGTTTAGCAGCATGTAGTGAAACAGTTAAATCCCCCACCCCCTAAAGACTCCCTGTTTAATTTCTAGTCTTCTGCACCTCAGGGTTTCCATTCCCATTGATGTGACCATAAGCCCAAAATCAGGAATTGGTTCTCAGTCTTTGAGTCTGGTGCTTCTTTCTGCCACAAACAGTACCTCAAGGCACCCTACAAGAAAGATGGAGAGGGACTTTTAACAAGGGTATGTAGTGACAGGGCAAGGGGGAATGGCTTTAAACTGGAATAGAGGAGGTTTATATTTGATATTAGAAAAAACTTCTTTACTTGTGAGGGCAGTGAGGCACTGAAAAAGGCTGCCCAGAGAAGCTGTGGATGCCCCAAATCCTCGAAGTGTTCAAGGCCAGCCTGGATGGGACTCTGAGCAACCTGGTCTAGTGGACAGTGACCCTGCCCATGTCAGGGGTGTTGGAACTAGATGGTCTTTTAGGTCCCTTCCAACCCAAACCCCTCTATTATTATGTTCACTTAAGAGATCATGGGGGATGATTTGCATGCTCAACAAAAACTTGAGAGAAGTAAAAGTGATATTGGCCCACTTGACAGATAAGGATCTGTCACATAAGGGGTATATTTGAGGATATTCATTGCAGTACTTTGCTCATAGAAGGATTCACTGCTTTCAGACCTTGCAATGCATTTCTCTTACTAAATTCTTCCTTCTTTAATTGTGGTAAGGGAAAAAAAAATCCTCATCTGTGAGCTGCATTAAATGAATACTGCCCTTGATGCCCTTCACGCCCTTCACATATTTTATTTTGCTTATTTTCTGCTACATTTTGTCACTGTGATGTAATGTTGCATTCTGCAGCAAATGGAGTAATTGGGGAGGGTGTTATGTACAATGAAGGTACATCAAAGGATCAAAAAGGTATAAATGTCAAAAGCTGTATTTTTGGAGTCTCAAAATGAGACCTCCAGGTGCTGCCCATCCTTGGTCACTGGAGGCATACATTGCCCATGCATCAGATGACAAAAATCATGTGGCAGAATTGTTGTGGAGTCACAAGGAGAATGAACACCCTCGCTCGCACATGCTGGCACTTGAGTGATGAGAAAAAGAAATGTGAGTATATTTTCTTGTGTTGCAATATTCTGCCAGTTTTAAGTGCTTGGGAGGAAAATTGCATCCCAGCATGTGGAGGTTGCCAAGGCTGTCCCAGCCTGTTCCAGCTGAAGGCATCACAAGACATCATGGCTCAAGAGTGCTGGGTGTTTCCAAAGCACTGCAAGTGTTCTGCCTTCTCTTTTCTGGCCCTGCATAGGAACTCCAAGGAAGTTGATGTATTCCAGTAAATATAAAGCTATTCCTATTCAAAGGATGTGTTTGCTGCATGCACTGGGATGTATAACCCTGGCACTGCATATGAGACCTGGCTTGATTTCCCTTAGATTAACATTTTTTTCTAGATAAGAACACTCAATGTGCCTCCTGAAGATACCCATGCACTGTACTGAACCCAAATATTAGTCAACATATGCAAAATTAAATTTAATTCTAATATAAATCATCAAGGTTATCCAAATGTCTGTGGTTAATCAAAAAACAATGTTAAAAGCTTGTAGCCCTGTACCAAGCACTAAAATCAAGATTATGGAAGGACCTGCAGGAGGAAACATTAGTCTTATTTCCATTGGAAAATCTCACACAGGAATAAGTACTGTGGTCCAATGAATCCGATGCTTATAGAGGCAAATCAGCTGCATAACAGCAGCTCAGTAATTCATGTCTGTGGTTATTGTAAGGAATCCCAGGCACAAATTTGTCCACTGCAGTGTCAGGCTCTGGCCTTGCTCAGTATAGATTATGCCATAGAAGTTAAGAACTACTAACCTGAAACAGGTTTGTTTCTTATAGAGTAATCCCTATTTATGTACTCATTTGATATCACAGAAAGCAAAAAATATTTATAAATACCATTTAACTTCAATTAAAGCTTAAAAAAAATCATATTGAAAAATTTTAAGAGGGCTAAGCAAAAGTATTCAAGTATTCTTATTCCAGTCCTCCAGGAAAATTCATCCTTCAGTTTCCATATGAATCCAGCAAGAACTAAAATGGATGTCTTCATCTAAGCTCAGTGAATTTTTTTCTCCATCGAAGCTCAGTGAGATTTTTAGGTGAATAGCTTAATTTATTGGGTTTTTTTCAGCACACTGGTAACATACAAATATTTAAGGATCATATTAACAAGACTTTTTTTCTTTTGCTACCAAGGTGAAACACAGTCTTCTGTAATTCTTGAAACACTTCATGTGTGTTCAAGCATCATTTTTAGAGGTCTCTGTGTTAATGCCATGTGGACCCAGGTGTAAAATGACTGCCCTCCTAGAGAGCAGTGGTGAGGTTGGTGTGAAATACCACGCTGCTTGTTGGTTCAGGAAAAATTGTCATTTGTGATTAATACACCTGTGGGGGAGGTGAGATATCTGGGATAAAATTCCAAGTGCCCCTCCAAACTGTGGGACACCTCTGCCCCTGAAAGCAGCATTTATAATCCAGAATGGGGGAAAACCCAGGCTGGATCATTGCCACAACCTGAAGTGCAAATGATACTAAAGCATCAGTTTTTGTTCTGTGGTCTCAATACCTGGCCCCACTGTGTCTGCTCTCCCTGTCTCTCCTTTTTAACCCCTTTTTAAGGCTGTTCTGTTCTCCACAAAAATCATGTGTACGTGTTTCTGAAGGTATGTGTGCACAAATATGTATCTCTAATTCTTCTCTTTGAGTGCACGATTTTGTTGGTACTTATTAGATTCCATCCTTTTTAGAGTCAGGAAAAGCTTATGTTTGGGTACCTGAACAAAACCTAACATAAAAGTTCTGGTTTACTTAGGAAATTCCTTGAAATTTCTGCATAACAAATAATGAAAACTGCTTTAACACACCATCAGACCAATCATTTAGAAAGGTTTGGTGTGGTTTCTATTCAGGAACAAGATAAAAAGTCTGATCTTGTGGAATTCTGCTAATGAACCTTTTTTATAGGCTCTGCACTCATTAAGGGAAATATACAGGCAGGCAAATACCACATGCCTGGATATTCCTTTCACATTAAGTATATTTATTTAAATATTAAGTGAAACTGTTGTCCTGACAACTTGCTAAAGCAGCCATAGAGTCTGTGTAATCCTGAATGCTCTTGCTTGAGTAGTTTCAAAGCTATTTGTTTGTTCAATATTTCCCTTTGAAACTTTCAGTGAACTAGCTCCCCTTAAACAAGTGAATGTAGTCCACCAGGAAAGTCCTGGGATCACAAATTCTAGGTTGATGGGAATTATTATACTTCCTCCTTAAAGCTGTGATTTTGTCTTTGTAATACAGAGATGCAATTCCCATAACAGATACTTTAGGATTGGGATTGCATGAAGTAGAAGGTAGGATTCAAGGCTGAGCATGCTAAACTGGAAGAAGTGTTTTAATATTGTAAATTAACATTAAAATTCTGCCTACTTCATCGGGCTGCATATGAATTATGAAATGGAATCTGGGTTCATACAGTTCCTGATAAATAAATAAATATCTATGTAAGTAAAAAAAGTTATAAAATAAGAGCTGTGCTGTGATCTGCCTTGCTATTTTGTTGCAAGCTCTCTCAACAAGTTCTGTCCACAGAAGTCACTGAAAGCATTGTGCCACTTATAATGATTTATAACCCTGCAGCTGACTTCCCCGACTCTGAATTTGTTGTGGAATGGTTTGGTTGTAGTATCTTCATGTGCTCAATTTCTTGCTTTCAGGATTGGCAGTGCCTTGGTTGTTCCTTTCAGCACCATTGGAACCTTGGCCCAAGGAACTTTTTTGAGCTTTCTCGTCTGGTAATTACTCCATGACAGGAAAGGGGAGAGGGATGCACAGGATGATGCAGAAGTTAATGAGCCAAAGGGAGAAGCCTTAATGTGGTGTAAACCACTGCAAAATGATCCACGTGTCACACACATGTCAGTGAGGTGCTGCTGTGCCCCACAACTTCTCTTTGGCCAGTCTAGACCATAATTTAAGCATTTGCTTAACTGAGGGGTGCCAGTGAGATAAAAGCCTTAAAGCTGGGTCTGTGTTGTATGGTTCTTGTTTTGTGTTCTTCTTAATTCAGGACTAGAGAGTTCAGTATCATACAGAATTGAGATACAGATAGGCAAGAAATCACTCTGCTTGACTTACATTTACTCGCACTGGACCGCCTACATCTTGTCTTTTGGAAAAAAAATGGAGTTAGTCTGCAGGGAATGCTGCAAAAGCTCATTCAAGGTCAGTGAAAGCAGTCACAGTACTGTTACTGGTTGCCAAATCCAACCCATGCCATTTATTTTCTGGCTCCCTTTTGCTTATCATTTGTCAATTATAAATGTGTTTTTTTCCTTAATTATTGTCAAGTGCAAACGCTTTTATGCTCTCCAGATTTATATATATTTTTAAATTAAATTTTGAAGGACTGTGGTGCTTATGATGAGAGTTAAACACATTTCATATCTTAATAAGCCTATTTTTATATTATGCTGCTTGAACTACAATCATGCTAAGGGATGGAGTGGGGGGAATAAAATTAATGGGTTACACTTGAAGTAGAAAAAATTATTCATATTCAATAAAAGATCTTTTGATAATTTACTCTTGACTTCACTACTTGATTTATCTCATCTTCCCACATTAATTTGTTTTTAATTTTTTTCCCTTCTGAGGTTTTCTAGCTCCAGTAACAGTTCTGAGTTGGTTGGGTTGATGGACTACAAAATTTACCATTTTTGAACTAAAAGAAAAAAGAGCTTAAACACTTGAGCTAACAAGCAATATAACCTTCAAGCAATAAACTAGAAATTCAGCTTTGTAGTGCCTTGATTTAGGATGCTGGAAATTGATTATTTAGTTCACCTACTCCATCTAGAGTACATATGAACTATTGCTGGTAGTCCTTTCCCTTGGGTTACCATTTATGGGCTCAAGGTTCTAGTGTTGACAATAAGGTTTGTGGCTATTTCAGCCTCTATTTCCTGGCACATTTCCCAGTGCATTTCCTTGCTTTCCCCTCAGCTGTTTAGTTCTGTCTTCAAATGTTACCAGTATATCTCCCTGAATCCTCAATAAAATATTAGTCTGTGCAAACTTATCAATGTTATTACATCTCAACAAGGAGTTCTCGGTGCATGTTTTGCAGCCTTTTGGTGTGCTCTCCGAATAAAGTAGGCTGAGCAGAATTAACAGTCTTTGTAGGGCAGTTATACTATTTAGCATAGAGTCAAGATACTACTTTTACTACTGCAATGATTTTAAGAACCTAACATGCTGCAAATACAGAGAGACTAGAGTAAAAGGGGCGGGGGGAGGCAAAGAAAAGGAGAAAAGCAATAGAGTAATTTGAAATGTTACAATTTCCCTGGTACTGAGCCCCTGAACTGAACCTGGGCCTGTGTTTTGATGGGCAAGTGCTTCAATTCAGACCATGATACCTTCCCCATGAGCTTGTATCCAGAACACCGGTGGACATTTAAAGTCCTCCAGCATGGTGAATGCTGATGGAAAATGGTAGAAGTTAAAGACAAACTGGTTTAGCCCAGACAACAAGAATTTTGTTGAAACTGTGGTCCGCACTTAGGACTGGAGCAGAAAAAGGAAAGGATATTTCTTGAAATAGTGATAAAACAGAAATTGAACTTGCCTAAATTAAATAGTAAAAATCTAACATATTGTTTGTCAAAATTAGAAAACAAATAAATAAAAAACCAAAGCACCTGCGGACAGGGAGAAGAATTAAATAGATTTTGGCAGATCATCTGGAGTTATTGAAAGAGGAAAGATCATAACTCCATACCCTGAGTAACTTCCTGCTACTTTCCCCACTGCCTGTCTTGTTCTTTCTTATGTTGTTTTCATCCACCTTGTTCCCTCCTCGTGCACTCTTGTGCATGCACTTTTCTCTGTTTCCACCTGTGCCTGAGTCACGTTTCCCTGACTCTGCACCAAAACAAAACCAGGCAATTTTCAAACAGCACTTAATGAGCATCTAAATACCTGCCCAGGCACCAAACCTGCCGAGACAGACCAGGTGATAGTCTAGACCTGACAGCTGCAAGAAGCAATTTTAGCTGAGGTACACAGTGTGTGCCTTCATGGATGATGGATCCCATTTTTATCTTACATATATATGAAAAATAAGTATTTCCTCCTTTACTAATCTCTTGTGTTTGTCTGTGTTGGCAGCAACACAGCACAGATCAATTGAGATTCAATAAAAATACAGTTTCTTTCTTCTTTACTAAGAAATATTGCTGGATGTTCAACAACCAGGGCAATACGAAATATCCTCTCTCTAAAAACTTAAATCTGATAGTTTTTCGTAAATTTATCTGGTGCAAATGTTGAATATAAAAGTCAAATTGTCACACTATAATTTTATTTTTTCTTTAGTGTATTCTAATTAATTTTTTACTGCTATATTTGAACTGGTAAGTTATTAAACTTTTTTTAAGGACTTCTTATTCTGTTTGTGATTTTTGTGAACCTTATATGGCTGTTAAATGTTGTAAGTTACCATTAAGAGAATTGTATGTATACTCAGAAAAATGTAAAGATGTGGTCAACCTGTAACCTTTAAGAGATCCTTATTTTCAGCAACTTAGAAGTACTTGGGCAACTGCACTTTTCAAGTCGCATATATGACATATCCATCTTTAACATTTTCTTGGTGGAGTAGCATAGATGGTGAATTTGATTTTGAACAATTTAATATAAAGCCCAGCTTAAATTTAAGGTGGGTTTGTTTTTTTTTTTTCCATAGTCATGCCTTAACCCTTTTGTGTTATATACAAGTACTTTTAAAGCTTGCTACTCAAAAAAAAAGAACATATTTTTTGTTATTTAATAATGATCTCTAAATTTTTGTAGCTTTTCGTTTTATTTAAGGCAGTCTGAGAAAGTATAACTTTTTCTCCTCCCTAAGTGCTTGTAGCCTTCAAATGTTGCCTATTCCATTAACACACACCTACTTTCTTTTCCACACTTTCCTTTTTAGTCAATTCTGGGCCAAATAGCACATTTTCAGTGATTTTTGTCCTTCCTTGTTAATTAGTTCCTGAGCAATCACTGATGATGTTCCAATTTTCTGAGATATTTAGTGAATTGGAGTTATGTGTGGCATTTAAAGCACTTGCCCTAGATTCTAGGCTTTTCTAGTATATGCTGTGATTAAAGTAATGAATATAAATGTGAAGGAGGGAAAAAAATCAGCCTGTTCCATATCACAGCTTTTTTAGTCTCAGCTCTCGCCTTTTTAAGTCATTTTTCCATTTCCATGATGCAAGGGAAGAGATGAGCTCTGCAGCCTACTCTGGAAGGTCAATGGCCTGAGGCTGCTCAGGGGAATGAGCTGTGGCTGCCTTTGTGGCAAACCCTATGCACAGCTGTTCCTCTGACCACAGCTGGAGCTGAGAGAGGTTTTCAGATTACAACAAATAGCTTAGGTAGGGTAACTCCCTGTAAACCTCCAGGCAGTGATGCATCTTCTGGAAGACTGGTAGTGTTTTCACAGGAAAAAAAAAAAAAAAGAAATCCCCTGGTGAGTGCCCTTTTGCATTCTTTTCATGGTTAGATTCAACTTAGTGTGTTACCTTTTTGCTTTGAAATGAGCTTAACCTTAGGCTGAAGTACCTAATATGTGTACCATCACCAGAGGCTGTTCTTGACAAAGTGCCAGCTCATCTTCATCTTGCCTAAACCATTGCTGAATTTTTGCTACCAATTTCCACGCATACATTGCTACAATTCTGTGTATATTTATGCCTGAAAACGAGTTTTTGTAGTTGTCTTTAATGGTCTAGTAGAGAGGACTGCCAGGTAAAGTTTGGCTGTTACATTTCAGTGGGTTTTGCTAAATGGCAAGATTTTAAATAACCATTCAGAAGAAATGTAGGTATAGGTAAGTATCAGCTCCCCTGGCTCAGGTGTTCATTTTTTGTTGGCTCAGCTAAAGTCTTTTGACAGCTCTCTAGATGCTGCCTGTGTGTTGTGGGCAGGAGTACAGAAGGGACTGGTTCGATCAGTATAACTGTGTTAACTTAATCTATGTTTGACTGGAATTTTTGCAGGTCTCCAACACCCTTTACAACCTCGTGCCATCTATTACACCCACTCTCTCACTGAAATCTATTCTAATTGATGAAAGGGATGGTGCACTTCTTGGGAATAGGCTTTGGCTTGCTTGCTTCACTTACTGTAAATCTGCACAGGCTGCTGATGGAGAGAAACAGATCTATTGCTCGTTAAACTGTGAGGGAAGGAATCAACACTCTGTTAGGCCTCAGACAATATTGGTAGATAATTAAGTAGGAGCACCTTGTAACTTTGAAGATATATGTGTTTTTGAATAGCTTGCTTTTCTTTTTGCTTCTCCAGGGGCTCCATTTTCCAGGTGATTATATCTGCTTCAGGGAGAGACTACCCAATGCCCACACATAAGCACAGCTGAATAACCAAAAAGGTCATATTCATCTGACATTTTTGGGTTTTGTAAAAATTATTGTATATCCAGACATAATGAAAAAGTGTAATGCATTTCAAAATAATTCTTTCATTTCTCACAAATTTAGACAATCAAAGCAATTACTGAAGATTTTCCAGTTGTACAGTGTGTAAGTGAGGGCTGTATTTGACCTTACTGTTAGAAGTCTAGTTGGAAGAGGGTGAAATGATAAATAACAAAAGAAAATATTGAAATATCAGATGTGTCAAAAGGGTATGAATTGTCTGGATTTAGGTCTTACAGTTTCGAAAAGCATAGTGAATTTTACAAATTTTTCTCTCATACATTTTTAATGAGCACAAGTAATCAGAGTGATTTGCAGTCAGATTACGGCAACAACCGTGCTTTACTTCAATAGGTGTTCTGGCGTTAAAACAAGTCAGGTGCAAGAAATGCACTATAACTTTATAAAAGAAATGAGCATGTGAGCATGGGCTGTAAAGAGTCAGACTCAGCCTTGCCCAGTGAAAACTATAGACAGAAAATGTAACCTTCCCACCCCCAGTTCAGCTCCATCAGTGTTTTAGGAAGCCCAGAGAAAGTGACATCTGTTCTCAGAATGGAAAATATTTGCATTGTAAAGATTGCAGCAATTTTGTTAAAGCATTAGAATAATCTCTCTGTCTCCTTTTTCTTTTTTTTTCTTTTTCTTAATCTTCTTATTCTCTTTTAATAGTGCTTATTTTAGTTTCATGCAGTTTTAGTTTGGGGGAGAGTTATTTAAAAAGCTAAGTCTTAAGGTTTGGGTGGGATTTTTTTTTTCTTCTGTGTGTTTGCTGGGCTCCTTCTTTGCTTTCTAAGAGGTGGTGATGGTTAAGGTTTCTTTTTGCCTAATTACCGGGGGGAAAAGTGGCACCTGAAAAATCAGAATCGTACTTGTTTCCTGTGTGATCATCTGTTCCTGCTGTTCATGCTTCACCTGGATACCTAATCCTTTTAGCAGTGCAGAAGATTATGAAGTTACAGACAAGAGATTATGGCTCCAGGTGAGGGATAAGCACTTGATCAAATGAATGAAGGAGAAAAAGAGATTGTTTCAATGCAAATAACCCCTACTAATTAGGACTAGGGAGGAGAACTGAGACAAAATATGATTAGGAGTCTCTGTCTGTCTCAATAGGATGTTTTTTTTTTCCCCCAAGGAGAATGCCTTGAAATTTTCATAAGGAACTGAAACCACTGTTAAAATACAGGTATTGAGGAGAGTGGTATTACCTGTACAGTTAGTACTACACTCTTGGATCAGCTTTGTGAATGTCTTTACATAATTTGTTACATATGTTTGTTTTATTCTTCCCTTGTATCAGAATTTCACAGGATAGAGAGTCAAGGATCAGGAGGAAGGATCTGTCAGGGATGTATGGTCAATATTTTCCATGGCTTTGCATGTAGAAATGGATATCACCAGATCGTTTTGCCATTAGCATGCATATATTTCTGATATTTATCTTCATAAACACTGAGGTAACAACACAGCAAAAGTCTTCCTTGCTTCAGGGTCGCTCTTCTCAGTTATGAAAATATTGGAGCCCCGAGTAGCAGCCAGTGCAGTCGGGTTCTTTGCATGTTTAACACTTACTTCTTAGTGTATTCTGTGGTCTGACTTGTCCACAGAAAATCTTTCATGTTTTGTGTGAAACAAAGAGCAAACTAAGAAACTAATTAGCTAAATAACACTAGAGCTACTCCTTTCCCCCAGCCTATCCCTGAGAGGAGCACATCAGAACAGAGGCAGTTTTCTGCTGGTATTACCTGGGACCTCTGGGTCCTACTGCAATTCAAATATTTGGATTTTTTCTGAGGCATTTAGTCATCTGTCTTCCCATTATCTTTGCTGGAAGTTTGTGACCACAATTGGAAATTACTGGATTTTGCTAAAGTTAATCCAGTTTGCAAATAGAAGCAAACTAGAAAATGCATGCTTAATTTTATCTTAGCATGACTTGGTGTTTGATGTTCTACAAAGCAGTCACAGGGTATTTTATTCCTATGTGGCAATTTTCATTTCTCCAGGTCTCAGAAAACTGCAGCAAAAATAGGAAAACATTTGTCTTCACACTGAGGCAAATTTCAGACTGAGGGCAACAGGGCTTGTCCAGTCTCCAGATGTTTAGCTGGCACAGCTGAGAAGATTGAGTTATCCTATTCTGACTGTATGTCCTAAGCCCTGGTCCATATCACTTCTACTGGTACCAGAAGGCCATTTCTCTGTGCTTTTCATTTTCCTTGAAAAGATTAAAACCCAAAACAACAACAAACCATGGCTCAAAGACAGTAGGCAAGGTAGGTAAACACAGAAAGGAATGATTTATTATGTGAGCTATGTTGTAGACTCAGAAAACCTCATAAATTGTTTCCCAATGTGTATGTGCAAGACTCAATTAAATTCAGCTAATTAAAAGCTCTTTCACAGAACTGACAAAACAACTTCCCTACCTGTGGAGACATTCCTTCTGAAAAGGAATTACCAATTCTCAAACATACCTGGGATTAAAACAAACTTGCTAAGCATTTTCATAATATCTTTAAGAAGGACACTCTTGATTTACTTGTGACAGGCACACTATTTTACAATCCTGTTCTCTTATTCAAGCTAACAATGAAAATTCTGTCATGTTCCACAGAAAATAGCAGGACAGAGAAAAGAAATGCAAAAGAGATTGTTTGTCTCCACGGATGATTTAAAGTTTTGCCACCTACCCAGTTGTTTGAATAAGTGTAATAATGTGAACTCCACATACACTACACACTACACGACAGTAGAGAAAATAATTTGCAATTAAACGAAGTGGCCCATACATGCTAATATATTCGTCCTTGAAAAAAATATGGATGCTAACACTTGAGTCAGTATTTCAATCGGAGAGTTTTGCTATTAATAATCAAATTCATTAACAAAGGTATCTGCAGTATATCTAATTAATTGACTGTTGCACAATACTAGTCTTTTCCAGCTTTTGAAGTCAGCCAGTATTTATAGCAAAAAAGTGCTGCTAGGGACTTTTAAGTTGTAATTAATAATTATTATGTCTCATCATTTAAAAGGCTTGTCCCATCAATATGTTGCTTCAGTTTATTGCTTGGGAGTTTTGCAATAATTAAAAGTAAAATGGTGGAAAGTAAATTAAATTCTACATTATAGAGATATTAGTGAGGAACAGATATGTCTTGTACAATTAACAACAAAGAAGTCAAGTGTTTCTTGAAAAAATAAGAGCTATGCTTCTATTGAAATATGTGAAAGACATAAAATACAGGGTTTTAAATCAAGATAGAATCCATCAAACTTAATTATTACAGATTTCAGGTTAAAAAAAAAATTTGTAGATTTTAAACAGCACTAGTACATAAAACATTACTAGATGATCTTTAATGTCCCTTCCAACATTAACCATTCTATAAGCAGCAGCTCTCAAGATGCTTTGCAGGTGGGAAGGCAAAGGAGTGAAGGGAACAAGTGCCATTTCCAAGGTCACAGCTGATGGCAGTGCTGCAAATCAGTGACTGAAATCAGGTGCTTTTTCTGAACAAAAAGGCAGCTATGCTTTGATCTCTCCCACCCACTGACGTTGACTCCTGGTCCCTTCCGTGTTAAGCACATGTGAGCCCAACTCTTCCTTGCCTCTTTAACTGGTGTGGTGACATAGCCACTCACAGCCTCTGCTACTTCAAAAAAATGCAAGATTTGGGAATAACACCTTTCCTGAGATAACTTCAGAACAATCAGTGAAGCTGCACTGATGTGTTTTTCCACCAGCTGATACTCAGGCCCCAAAGCTGTTCATGGGATGAGAGAGGTTTTTCCTGCTCTTAGGCAGGAGCCCAGGCTGTGGGCTCTGCTGATGGTCTCCCTCCACGCCTGGGTGCTCCTGACTCTCCAAAAACCAGAAGTTGTGAGATCTCACCCTGTTCAGCTGCAACTCAGCCTTGAGAGTAACAGTGTTATTGTTTTTGCATGAAAAAATTCTCTCTGGTTAGATTAATCTAAGTAATCTTTATGCTGTTACTGTGGGGAGAAAACCATCACGTTTCAGAGAGTAGAAAATGCTTCCCTGGTCCCTTGTGGTAGTTTCTTCTGGTGAAATGGTATTCCCTCGGTAACACAGAAGCTGCCTGATAATTTTAGGTTTTACCTTTGTCCTTCTATACGCCTCATACTATGGGAGTACTGATAATCCTAGATGCTAATTCTTCTTCTCAGGCTTCTTAATTGTAATTTCATTTGCCGTACCACTGAAACTATGAGTCTCCCAGGCAAAGATAAGAAAAGAGCCTACTCAAAGTTCTTTGAGAGAGTTTTCAAGGTTCACCTTACACTGGTTTTCTGGAAGTGGTTTGAGCTACCAAGCTATTTTTGTGCCCCTCCCCC
>VWZF01005259.1:593032-640908 GCA_013396755.1 Sclerurus mexicanus
ACTATTTTTCTGCCCCCTCCCCCCCCCCCCCCCGTATTTTCCACTGTAACATATGTGACTTTTTTTTAGTATTTGACTTCTCTAAGCTCAGGGAATTACTTAGTAAGGCTTCAGAGACCTTTGAAAAGCACACTGAGAAACCAAAATCCAGTCTATTTACTGGTTTTTCTATTATTTTGCCCACTTCAAAGCATGGCATATGGAGTCCACCATCTTCTGGCAAACAATTGATTCCAGAAACATTTATTGATAATCCCTCTACATACCTATGTTTTCTTCATCTCCAAGGCTTCTACGTGGCCATGGGTAGCTTGCATAATATAGCTGAGAAAGTTACTGCCTCAGCTGCAGAGTGTAAATGAGCAACTACTTCAATTTACACTGAAGTTCTGTTCTGTAAACTATGGTGGTTCAAGGTCTGCTTGTTGAACAGCTAAAGCATCTTTGCTGTGATAGCAGGGCAAAAAAAAAACCTGTGAACTGTCCAGAATAAAGCATCCTGCTTGTAATTAAACCCCCTTTTTATATTTGCTGAATGAATCTATATGACTTTTCTCTCCTTAGTGACACATTCATTACAGAATTACTGTGGTGATTTGAGGAGTAGCAGCTGAGATTATTACAGCTTCTTCTGGAATGGTGGGACACAGGCAGAATATAGCATGAGTTTTCTGTCCAGCAACATTTAGTATCTGGAGGAGACAGATTAATGCTACTTGCTGTTCCTGGCTGTCTCATTCTGTATGTGTCTGGCACCTCAGGGCAATTGCTTTGGATTAGAGATGGCACTGAGCACGCAGAGGAAAAATGGCACTTTGTTGTATAGAGAGAGAGCGCCTCACAACAGCCCTTTGAACCAGCTCATTTGTTCTAGTCGCTGGCTGTGAGTAGTATGACTTTATCTGGTACATGCAGGCGTGAAAAAGAAAAAAAGAAGAGCCTACTTATGCTCAAGGTTGTGCAGGTTTGGTCTGTGGGCCAGTTTTTCAATGTCTGAGTTATGTTATGAACATTTGTTTATCCATGCAGTTATCTGCTCACCTGTGAGCTCACTCTGGTAACCAGAAATAATGGTCACTCTCTGTAAAAGCCTAGACACGCAACTGCTCAATTGTTTTATTCTTCTGCAGTGTGCTTTATTTTTGTTTTGTTTCTCCAAGTGGCCTACTGCACACTGAGTAGTTTAAGCTGCCATTATCTGTGACTAGCAGCAGTTATTTAGATAAATGAAATCATTGTATTTGCCTTATTGGCAGCCTAGTGGGTGGAAAATCTAATGGCCTAGTTTGCTGGAGCATTTTGGCATTCACTTTTAGCATCATGGGACCTCTATCATCCATTAGCTTTCACTAGTTAATGCTCTTAATATTTACTTTGGTTCTTAAATAACTGTTTGACTTAAGAATATAAGATAAAGCCAACAGGAGCATTTGAATGTTCTGATTATGTTATTTTTCAGAAGAAGGAAAAACAAACTGATGGCTGAATATTGCACCATGCAACTTGTAGTTAAATAGCAAAATCCCCTTAGCTGGTGGCAAAAAAAGTTGTGATGAATTGTTAAAGAGTAAGAAAGATGATTTGTTCCTAGTGAAGAGACAAAATGTACCTATTTATTGTGCGTCTAATTTTCTTTCTTAAATAAATAACAGAGGTCACCACCATAATTATCCATTTTCCTATTTGTATATGAACATTTTTACAGTAGGAAATTTTTTCTACTTAAGAAATTGTATATGAAGATTTAGACATGTGCTTCTGCTCTGTATTACCAAAACAACTCAGATTCAAGAGCTTTCTGATGTGCACTATACCTTTTATCTGTGAATAACTAATGACATAGAACATTTTACATGAAACATGGATGTCATTCATTTTGCAGAAAAACACCCTTTCCATCTTTTTAATTCCTCTTCTGTTTATGTTGTATTTACTCAAAGGTGTTTGCATGAATCTGTAACCTCTCCCTTGCAATCCCATTTGCAAGGTGTGTTCACTTTTCCAGTCCTCTCCTGCCAGGCTTACAAGAGATAACAGGCACTAGGTGGATATTTTCTAGACTGCAATGGGGGTGGGGGGAAGAAACAAAAAAAAAAAAAAAAAAAAAATTGATAGATAATATATGTCTTTGTAAATTTTTCCATTATAAACATATATATTTTTAAATCTTTCTTAGTGACATCTTTTGTTTTGAAATATTCATATTACACTGATGCACTATGGCTGTATTTAGGACTGTTTCATTAACCATTCTCACCTCAATTTTCCACAGCTTCCTAAGCCTTTTGGTTTCCTGTGTTCCATGGTTGGCTTCAGATCAGAAATTATAGTTCTGAAAGTAAAGAAAATTTAGTTAGCTTTGGATTTCTGTGTACATTTTGAATCGGGAAAGCTATAAATACGCAATTTAAGGGATGATGTAGAATCTGATTTTTAAATCTTAAGAAAAAAGCAAGATGGATTTGAATCCAGAGCATTTTGTGGGTTTATGTTCTGACGATGTTTGATTTTTAATTGTTTTCTTTAATTAATGGAAATCTGCTGCCACTTTTCATATTGTGAAATGGATCAGCAAATGGGCTAGAGAGGTGTTTCTCTCACCAGATTTTTAGACCTCTAGTTTGATCTAGACCTCTGCCTTCAACTGAGATCAAGCACACTCTTAATAAACCTCCATTTCTGTGCTGACTATAATAAAAGTCAGCGTGCATAAAGTTTTGAATTTACTCCACATTTAGAAAACACTTCAGGAAACATTAGTGGTGTATATATTTACATGTATGTATATGTGTATATATATATATGTATATACTTGAAGTGTGGCTCTAGACTGTTTTTAAGCAAAAAATTGAGTTGGGAAGATTTTATTTTTTTTGTTGCTTTAAGTATGATTAATGTGAAACAAACACATAGTTCACTTTTACAGTCAACAAGGCACATTCTGGTTTTGTTGCCCTCAGCCCCATATACATGGATTGGCAGATACAAATACATGGAGTGCCTTTTGAGTCCAGATTGCTTCACAAGTTTGATTAAGTGAAAAGGGCCTCAATTTTCAGAAATCAGCCACGAAATAATCAGGAAATGAAAAGTGTACCTGATTTTACCTTTTGATTAGATATTTTACCGTTGTGTAGGCAAAGGGAAGAAGCTCCCTAGACTAGCCTAGAAGAGCAGAGAGAATCAAGTACTTTCAGTACTATTAATTCCCTTGGTACTAATCCTTTAAGCACCTCCAGCAGACTGGGAAGTTGATCTAACCTTTGCTGCCAATACCTATCAGCCAACTTGCACTTGGTAAATGAATGAGCTGAGCTGGGACAGTGTTGCAAACTTACTGCTTATTTGAAGTTCTTGCACTAAGTGGTGTCTTGTTTCACAGTTATATGTTATTATTGCAGAATCTGTTTTTAGGTTTGTTTTGGAGCCTTTTTCTTTTTGTTTGTTTGTTTGTTGTTGTTTTTTTTTAATTCTGTAGTCTTTGCTTTTAAAAGAGAAAAACTTAAAATTATGGGTGGGGTTTTTTCAGTGTTTCAAAAGATCTTTAAAGCTTTCTATTTCAAACCAAGCATCTGGATTTCTTGTATGACTTGCAGTTATCAGTCCTAGAGGAAATCACTATCTCTGTTGTTAGCCTCCTGAAAATTTAAAGATCTCTTGTGTCATGATCCAATAAATGGCTTTGTACCCTACCTAGGCTGCTCTAAAATTAGAGGGAAGAAAGACTGAAATGCAGCAATGAGAGTAAACATCCTCAACCTTTTCTGCCCAGCCAAAACAAGTGCTGTTTAACACTTCCATGACAGAAGAGGCTGCCACCTTTTTGCACACCCCAGAGTGTGTGTTACAGGTGAACAGAACTTATGTAGCTTCTTCAGATCTGATGTTTGAAACATATACTATAAAACAATAAAACATGTGAAATGGGCACAAGTGCAAGAGTGCACAGAATAACTCCCTTGATACTGAAGACTGTGAACACATACCTGTATCATTTAATGGACTATTCAAGGTGGCTAGAATTTGGGTTTTTTTTCAATAGTTTAGCCAAGATTTCTGTCTTTATGAAAAAGTATGTATTTGTTTAGGCTTGATTTAGCTTTCATTGCATGATAAACATGTCTGAAGAAAGAAGTACGGAGAGGGTATCCCCAGACCTAAAACATATCCTCTGTTATGAGATGAAGGTCGAAGTCCTAATTGATTCTCCATCTGAGGAATGAAGACCCTTGTTTTTCCTTTCCCATGAAAGTGTCCTAATTGTAAAGCTAGAGGCTAGATTGGCCAGTCTTTAAAAAGAGTGAAGGATTGCCTCTTCAGTCCCGTGATAAGGGCATTCCCTGAGCAAAGAGAGGGCTGAAGATTGATCTGTGCTCCCCATATCAAGTTCAAAACCCAGTGCAGTCCTAATTACTGCACTGCTATGACACATTTATCATTGCTCTTCCCTATCTACTGTCTCTGCTCAGTGTTTCACAAGACAAGAAGCAAGCTGAGAATGCCAGTCCTGTCATTGCATTCCTGGTGTTCAGAGGGACAGAGGCATAGCAATGCTTATTTATTTTGTCCATGAATGAAATGCACTGCTCCTAGGTTGTTATAAAAAGAAAAATACCAGCACAACTTCCACTTCTATTTCTAGCTGTTTTTAAAGGAATGTGTAAGTTGCCTGCCTGTGTTAAAAAGGTTTCCAAGTCCTGCAGGGCTGTGGATCCTGACTGAATAAAAACAACTAACACAGGTTGCATAGAGACACCTGAGGAAGATGAAATTTTATGCACTTTTCTCTTTCCTTCTAGCTAGTTTAGATGATTTTTGAATTATACAGAAACTGAGTGCTTAAAATAGGGCTTCTGTAAATTCTGTGGAGGGACGTGGGTGTCGAAAAGCCAAGCATCACCATGTTTTAGTCCTGTCTACATTTGGACTGCAGTGACAGTGCTGGCATTCTCAGCTTGCTTTTTTGTCTTGTGAATTATTTCAGTAGAGCCAGTGGATAAGAATGAGTAATTATGGAGGTGTCATAGCAGCACCATAATTAGGATTGCATTGAGCTTTGCAGTTAAATTTTATGCCTAATGCTCCCCTGCTGTCCCCCATCAGTGCACCACATTTGAAGTACAGCTACAATTAAACCATCATAAAACAGAGTACACAAGTAGACAAAATGATTAAAAGGAACCTGAATCCATGTGTTCTTAGTCAGGAATGACTTTCTTATGACATTGGTCGTTCTTACTATAGGTTGTAGATTTCCAGGCTCTTCAATTTGGTAATTTCCCAATCTGCCCCTCTATTAATATTATAGTATGTCACCTTGGGCCCTATTATTTGTCCAGTTGCAACATCCAATATGACACAATAGAACTATAAATAATCTTGGCTCTGTTTATGCTTGAATAGTTCAACATGCCTGAGATGCCTAGGCACAGTTTGTGAACACAGCTATATAATAATCCTTGGGATATAAAGCCCGTTCTCTTTTTGAAATATACATTGGGCTTTGTTTTCTTTAGCTTGGATATTCACATCAGTGTTGTTTTCCAGGAAGCCAGCAGAACATGAATGAAAAAGTCTCACTGTGCTGTTGAAGCTCAGAACACCTGCAAAAATCTGCTGGAGTTTGAAATAACCCCAGGGTATTTTTTGCTTGTTCTTCTTTCATATAGCATGTATTCATTTCTTTTTTCCTACGGTATTCTGCATGAGGCATGCAGTAACATCCACCTGATAGAGTAAATACAAGAGGAAATATATTAATTTGGGGGTTTAAAAAACTAAATGAAACACCTACGTACTTATTGAATTAAACATAAATAGCTAATGATTCAGGTTTAGGAGTTTGGTTCTCAGGTCTGCTTCAAACATCTACATTCCCTAACAAAGCATGTAGGGTTGCAGACGTACCCCAGAGCAATTATTATTAGGTAGCTTTATGTGGGTCACGATCTATAATCCAATTCAATATTTGGGAGCTGCTTGAGAGGGAGGTGGAATTTTTTTCCAAGCCTTTAGGACCTGGACAGGAAGGTGAAGGAAAAGAGGAGGAAGGGAGGAGTGTGGCAGCTGAGAGCAAGGAGTACAAGACGTGACTCGGGAAGGGGCTTTAAATCAAGTAGAGGTGAGAAAGCATCATGCATACATGGAGAGGGGAAGTCACGTAGGATGACTTGGGAACAGTCAGCACACGGTTGCCTGCAGCCCTCAGTCCACATGCCCTGAATGAGGGCTAGAAAACAGCACCAGTGTGAGGGAACCAGACCTTGCACTGCTCAGCAGGAAATCTGAGTGGGAATAAGAAGACTCTGTGTCCCAGAGAGCCTGTGCTAGCACTGATTTTCTGTGAGTCAGGACAGAAATACCCCAGATACCCCATAGCCTTGGATGAAAGGGAGGTGAACCGTTCAGTGATCACATAGTTTGGGTCCAGTTGTCTTGTGCTGGCTTGGCACAGTCTCAGTTCCTATATGTGTGAACATACACAGCTGGAGATTGTCACCTTGTGTGGTGGCTGTGACAGTCAGCATCTCCTTGACTTGTCCTTTTCCAGACAGACTTCCTTGCTGGGATCTACTGCTGCAAAGTTATTGGGCTCCATGCAGCAGCAACAGAGGGCCTGCATTACATTGTATTGGCTGATCTAATGAGACTGACGTTTGTGGGTCTACTGCAAATGAATGCAGCATTCTGATGCAAGGCTAAACAGGGATCTCAGCAGCAGGTTTTCATTTTGTTTACTAGATGTTCTGCTTGTAAAACTCTGCTTGCCTTCAGAGAATCTCTACCAGGTTCAAACTTAGTGAAGCTCTCATTTATAAAGACCTTACTTCTGGACAAAGATAGGTTACTATAATTTTTGAAGGCACATCTTCTGTTACAGAAAATGTTTTATTGCTCGAAAATACTGTTTCTTTTCTTTTCCTTAGAGCCTGCAATGCACTTCAGACAGAAGTATATTTTATTCTAGGAGCTTTTGCAACAAATGAAATGTTATTTATTCTATTTTTGTTGCACTTTGCACTACAAAAGTATGAATATTTTCTAATAACTCATTAAACTGACAGTCATTACAGTAGATTAATTTCAAAACATTTGTGAAAGCACTGTAAACTGCACTGAGGCCAAAATGTGCACAATCATAAAAGTTTACCGAAGGATGCCATCTAGAGGGCTTTGACAGAGCAGAAATAACATTTCAGTGTCCTCAGAGAAAAATCACTAGAGTATCTCTGTAAGTATTTTGTCTTAGCTGAACGTAGTCTTAGATAAAACTCAACTTTCTGCACGACACCATGGGCAGGTGTGCATGTTTTGACTGGTGACAGGGAATAAGCTGAGGTTAGTTTCATCATTTTTCAGATCAGAAAAAGCAATTTAAAATGGAGTGCAGTTTACAGGTTAGAATTTTTATCTTCTGTGTATGCAGCAAGACTTTCAATTTTCATTCACTTCATCTTTTTTATGTAGAACATAAAGAAGGCTTTTCAAATGGTGCTGCATAATAAATATTTGCATCATCTTCACAGTAAAGAATAGGAAAATGCCTTCTTGTGAATATAGATGAGTGAAACTATCTAAAACATGAGGAATAATTTTTGTTCCCAGGGCTGTCTGTGTCTTAACGGGCAGTGAAATAAAGCAAAGAAAGCAAAGAAACTTCTACTGAAAAGAGAAAAAAAAATAGAGTAGCAATAATAGCATCCATGAGGTTCATCCTGTAGAAAGGAATTCTCTATCAACCCTACAAGATAAGAAAAAAAAATATTCCGATCCACCTTTTTTTTTTTTTACTTTCCACCAAAAATATCTATAATCCTTAATTTTCTTGTTCATTAATTATTTGTCAGGATGGCAATGGGCATTTCATTTATACGGCAGGACTGTAGTCATATCACTCCCTTCGAACCTGGGAAAATGGGCTTTAGAATGCATTTTACTTGACTGGATACAGCAGGAGTGCCAAGTAAACATTACATTTTGAATTTGAATTGACTGATGCTGGTGATCCAGGCCTTTCGTGTTACAAAGATGATCCTAAACCCCTGGGTAAGGTGGGGAAAATTAATTTTGTAGTATATAGCCAACGCTGTCTTCCATAAATACCTGCTGGGTTACCTTTTAAACTGCAGTATTCTCACCTCAGTTTTTCTGGGCAAGACTTCACTTTATGCCCTGTAGCTCCTGTTCGTTCATTTCTGAAGGCAAGAGAAGGAGAAACTGAGAAATGGAAGCAAGTGACCTCTGGTCTTATTTTGAATGGATTGAGAATTTAAAATTGCACAAAGGTGTGTGTGTCTCAATTTCCTTTGTGTGTTTAGAAGACCGTAAGGCACAAATGTGGTCCATTTCCATCTTTATTTTTAGGGTAGAATGAAAGAGTCCCAGCAGTAGCTTCCCCACTTGAACACAGAGAGGTTATGCAGGGACACATGGAGATCTGTCTTGGGCAGATCTGAGCTTTGATTCAAGTTTTACATGGCTAATTGTGAACTGCTTTTACCTTTCTGTGAGGGAAAAAAAAAATGGAGTGAAGATTTCTTATGAAAGGATTTTTTTCATTTCCTCTCTTCTTTCTCACTTTGGCTCCACTATAAATAATGTAGTTGAGTGCACCCGTTATTGAGAAAGGACCAAACATTGCATTCTGATAATAAATGTAGAATAGTCTGTGATAGAAATCCTAGCTGATATAAAGGAAGATTTCTCAGTGTGGCTTTGTAAAGGAAAAAAAAAAAGAAAAAAAAGCTTTTGCACTTTCTGGAAACTCAGACAGCAGGGAATAAATTGTGATGGTTGTTTAAGTCTAGATTTCTGTCAGGAGAAAAACCAGTCTGAGACACTAAGGAATAAGGAAGAGAGAAGCTCAGGTCTCCTGCAGGGTCTGTGCTTTCTGAGCATGGAACTTGGATTTGATCCTTCCTAACCAGAGAAAGAAGTTGATCTGCCTTATTTGGATTGTAATGCAGCATAAGAGTAGATGAAATTACACGCGTTTACAGGCTTTCTGTTTCTATGAACAATTCTCTCCTACTTTCTCTTCATTTATTACTTCAACAGATCAGTATTACAAAAGCTGTGGTCAGAGGTTTCCAAAAGCAGCTGGCACAGAGGCAATTTTGGAGAGGCAGGGAGTGACGTTCAGCCTTGAGTGGAATTGTGCTTTTGGATGTGCATGGAAAGAGCCTGGGAAGGAGCAGAGCAGCAATCAGCTCCACAACCTAGATAGCAATATTAACAAGTAATTAAAACTTGATTCCCTCCTCCATCTTCCCCTGCACCATTCCTAACCTACCTTTAAAAATAACCTAAAAACTGGTTATGAATATTAACCTTTCTGCTGCTACAGAGGAACGCAACATGCGGCAGTGGATTAATAATTAAAAACAGGAAACTAAGAGCACAAGCACTCGAGGGAGTCAGCAGCACTAATGTTATTGAAACAGGCAATTTAAGAGTCAGAATTTCTCAAATAATTTAAATGTTAACTTTTAAGATGACCTATAAAAGATCAAACAACATATAAATCATCAACAACTACACCAACTTTTTGCATAATTGGAAGTTTATAATTGTCTTCTTTCCCTGTCTCTCTGTGTTAGGAGAAACAGCAAAGCCCCAGAAGTTCACAAAACTTCTTAAAGGGGCAGTACACAAATAAATGAGATTTGAGCACTTTAATACAAACATTGCAACCAGAGGAGAAGAGGTGAGAAAACAAAAGGTAAGTGATTAGATGCTGAGCTCTGTGCAGCCACAGTTAGGGTTTTGCCTGTAAACAGTCCTGCCCCAGTATAAAGGTGGTCTGAGTGTCTCTGCGTTATGCTGTAGGCACTGGTATACTTGAACGAAAGACATTTAGGTTTTGTAAGGACTGCTGGGAATTGCTAGCCTTTTCTAAAGTTGTGGCTTGTTTATTTTTTAACCCAGGCAATTTTTTTTTGTTTCATGTTTTGTTTTTATCTCATTTTTCTTCTGTCTCTTACTTGTTGAGGAGAATATCTTAGTCTGGTCTGCTGCCATTCCCCTGTAACAAATAGTTCTCCAAGACCTTTTCTTCCTTTGCACTTGGATCAGGCACCCAAGACCCTTCAGACCTTGGGAAAAATCCCTGAGACGTGTGTGTCACACAGTGGGTTCTCAGCAAAGCCAATTAGTCCATATGAAAAAGTTGTTTTAACCTTACTGCATGGTCCTGTCTTGTACAAAATATGAAAGTCTGAGCCAAGTTTTTCCTCCCTTCTGGATCTGAAGCTGCATCCATGACGTTTCCTGGTGACAGCTCACAGAACTGCTGTTAAGTTTCTGTTTCTTCTTCTCTCTTTTTTTTTTTTTTTTTTTAGTTTGGAGGTGGAGGTCAATACTATTTTTTTTTCTCTCTTCAGTTTTCCAGCTGCTGCCTCTTTGAATAGCTATTTGCACTGGAGGGCCTCTAGATGTGCTTCAGAGGAAGCCTGCCAAAATTTCAGAACCCCGCTGTTTCTCAGTGAGGACAGGCCACTCTGTCAGGTACTGATCTCAATAGAAGAGAGTTTTTGTCATTAATAGTGACTAACAATGGGAAAGGCATTAAATCTCAGGGATCTAAAATGAAAGAGATGAGGTGTTAAAAGATTTCATGCAGTGAATTTTATTCCATGTATGTTAAACAAGTCATTATTGTATCTTCTGCATTATTCTTCTGAATTATTTTATCTTTTGGTTACCCACAGAAACAAGAAGCCAGGGGAGCTAGTGCTTCACACCAAAGCTCTGAATTCTTCATGAGTGTTAAAGAAACATGGTAATTTTTCCCTTCACTATAAGAGCTGAATATTGCTTATTTGTCAGTTGAAAGTTATCTCCTCTGCCTTTTCCCCTGTCCAAATGGTCTTGTTGTTGTCACACTGATTGAAAGTAACTAACCATTTTCTTACCTGAGATAAGTCGCTATTGTCAGAGAAATGAGGGGCAGCACTGTGCAGTGTTTTGTCTGGAGTTTTTCTAATTGGGACTCTGCCTGTGTGCTACAGGTCCTTTTGATTTTCAGCAAGCTCAATTTAAATCATAACACAGGAAGTAAAATGTGCATGTGTGTGGGGAAAGGTTTTTTAAGTAGTTTGAGTTATGTAAGAATTTATAATAGAAAATAAAACCTTGAAAGTTTGCATTTTTTTTTCTCTCTTCATTATTTGTGTGGTTAGTCTGCTGATAAAAGTATTAAGGCTTCAATCTCTAGTCTTTCTCATTTTAAGCACGTTGCCTTTTTCCACTGCCATGCCATGCTTGTTAATTGTACATGTTTCTGTAGCATCCAGAAGCCAATATCATGATCAAAACCTCGCAATGCACTTTGCTGTACAGCAAAACAGGAAGATACAATTTTTCCACTCTCCAAAGTCCCTGTCCTTCACCATCTTTTGGAGGTAACCTAATATGTGTCTTGCAATACTAACTATTCAGGTATGTGCATATATATATATATACATATATATATATGCATCACCTCTCATCCATCCTTTTCCTCCTCGACCGACCATCGTTAACTGTTTGAACTTCTGTGGTTGTGAGAGCAAAGTTCAGGTTTGAGGAAATGCTCAAATGAATAAAATAGTATGATGTGAGAAAGAGATAGAAAAGTGAATGTTTAAACTTAATTGATGGTAATTTAAAGAGAGTCTTGAGTTCTCTCCATAACCACCATACTACGTCTAGGTGCCTCTGATCACCCTGTCTCCATCTCTCTTCTCTTCCTTCTTTTCCTGCAGTTTAATTTATTCTCACCCTATTAGTCTGTTGTACCCTCATTTGTATACAGTGTATTTTCCTCCCATTTCTAGCAGTAGGTATATTTCTTCCCCTTGAGCACTCTCATTTCCCTCTCCATTGCTCCCCCCACTTGCCTGAGATTTTCAATCATCGCTTCATGGCAGTGGTCCCTGAACCTCCCTGTGCTCACATTGCTGTACCTGCCGCGGAAAGAAAAACACATTACTGGATTCATTTTAGAAATGATTTTACAATACGTCAAGATAAAAAGGCTTGGGGATATAAACAAGCTCAGAAATATTCCGAGATCAGGTAGATGTAATTAGAACACAGGCTGTTGATTAGATTGCTTTATTTTGCAACAATGGAAGTTTAATCACGTTGGAAATTGGTTACGGGATTTCTTGTGGTGATTAGATATTTTTATCATGTTTTGGTCTCCTTTAATTACACAAATAAATACTAGTTGTTTACTTTTCCGGCTTACTTTTTCCCCTGTCAGCATGCAGACAGTAACTAGGCTCAGCAGCCATGGTAAGTGCAGCCAGCCTCCTCACAGCACCCACTGGGAGAGGACAGCTCAGCGCTCTTCCTTGGCGAGAAGATTGCTCGTTACCCGCTTCCCAACTCATCCTTCCCCCTGATCAAAGCTCTGTTTCCTTGTGTTTGAAATCCCAGGCAGCAGAGTAGAAGTTATTGTGTCCAGTTCAGACTGTACAGAAACACCCTTCTTGAGCAAACCTGCAGAGACAGCACCTGGGTGCCTGCATTGCTGAAGGTGAGTGTGCAGCTGAAGCAACAAGCAGGATCACAGCTGAACCTGGATGTGGCAGAATATCCTTCCAGAGCTCTCTAGAGTCACCCCATGTGCTCTCGCAGCAATGGGGTGACAGTGTTGAGGGATACATTTGGTGCAGGTTGAGCTCTGGGTGAGAGCCCAAGGCAAGAAGCCACAAACTGCCACCCCTCTCTATAATGACGGGCACGGAGACCTGTGGCACAGCCAGGTAAGGGACACTCAGAGGTGGCAGGAGCTGATGGCTCCGGAAGTAGAGGCAGACCCTCACGCACTTGGACTGTGAGGGGATAAAAGCCCAGGGGGTCCTTTGTTCGGAGTCTCTCCTCAGAGGCACCAACTCAGGCCATTTGTGTGTTACTACACCTTGAATAAATTGCTTTATGGAATAAGACATCTGAGACTCTACTATGGAAAATATGGAGTTGAACGGGTGAGAAAACCTGGCCTGACTGTGTGAGTGGGGTTTGCAGGGCGTAAAGAGGGGACCCCCTGGGTCACTGGAGCCACTTCTGTGAATGGGCTTTGATCCTAGCAGTGAAAGTCTGTGGTGGTGGGACTGTGACTGCCAGAGAGTCCTGTGAATGGTCACACTGGGAAGTTTCCTTAACAAGCACCGTGTTTAAATGGCTGCTCCCGAACTATGCAGTGTTGTGGTGGCAGAGCTGGCCCCAGTTCTTCTGCACCAGCCTCCTGTGCAGATGCACCCACACAGGTGCACCATGCCGCTTTATATATAGGTATATAGTGCTAGGCCGGCAAAAATATGTAAATAATTGACATGGGAAACAGTGGAAACATCTCAGCATTCTTCCTTCCCTTGGCCTGTGGGGCTGCAAGCCTCACTGAAATAAGTTTACTACTCTCTGGTGGGTTCTGTGCCATCCCTGCTGTGTGTGGCACCCCTGATTCCCAAGGGAGGGACAGCAGAGCTGTCAGTCCTCTTCCTTTGCTGCCACAGAACAGTGCCCGTGGCAGTGGGAGATGGCCAGGTTAGGCAGATCCAGACCGCCATTCCCACAGATCAGGTTTTATACTGTGGACATATCAAGGTCAAATGAAGTGAGATGTTAGGTTTCCTCTTAGGTTTCTGCATGCAGTGTGAGAGCTTGTTGTCCTTCAGTATGACAGAGGAAGTTTATGGCATCCCAGGAGACTTAATGCACCAAGCTGGGCCTGATAATCTTCCAAGAAAACAAATTCATTGTTTTCCCATAAGTCTCCCACTTTTTGAGCATCTTGGATCAGCTTCCCACACCTACTTCATCAGATTATTCACACTCCGCCTGACTGCCATCCTTGTACAGTTTGTATGGCATCTAATCCACCCACAGATTAGCAGATAATGATTCTATGGCTTTAACAATATATTATATATCACAACTATCCTTCCATAATTATTCCCCAACCACAGATAATTTTGGTTTGCTTTTTTTTTTTTTTCTTCTCCCTACCTCCCCTCTGATGTGTCAAATATGTCTGGTGATGCAGGTCTGCAAACACTCCACTTCAAAATTTGATGGTACACGTTATCTTGTGAGCAAGTGGCACAATTTCCAGCTTTAGTGTTCCCATAACATTAAGAAATGGATAACTTAGTGTGTGGTTTAGGAACTACTGTGCATTTATCTGTAAGACTGAATTCTCTAAAGTAAACTCTAAAAAGTGCTGTTAGCAGAACATTTGTCCCGCAACACAAGTCTCTTAAACTTTGAGCAATCTCTCTGTATGCCATCCAGCATTCCAATTAAAGGTGTAGGACATGCCAGCAGACAATAGCTCTGTGTGTATATATCCAGACAGCGATATTGTCACCTTGAGCTGTTGTTGCAGGGAAGGGAAAGTTTAACAGGTAGAGGGTTTTGTGTTTCTTTCCTCTGTAGGTTCATTTTAAAAACTTAATTCTAAATTGTAGGCTGCTGGATTCAACTTTTGACAATATGAGAGACTGTTCCTGAAAATAGGTCAATATGGTGAGGAATTAAAGGGAAAATATTGAGGAGGAAACAGAAAAATGAATTGTGTGATACCAAGAAGATAGTGTTGATGAGAAGTCAGAGAAAGAGATGGTAGTAGAAAGATAAGGATTGTACTTGAATATGCAAATTTGAAACATATGAAGACCTGTAGAACAAAATAGAGGAGATTTGAACAGTAAAATCAAAATTTTAATTAGTACTTGCAAGACATGAATAGAGAACATGGTCCTAAGGATGGCTCTATTACTTTTTCTGTTAGAGTGACTATTCAGTCCTGCTTCCTCACTTTTTTTTTTTTTCTTTTAGTTGAAGTTTTCCTGTGGCAATATTGCATTCTTTTCAGCCAAACCACTGTTGCTTTGGCCGTGTATCACTCCAGAAACATTATCAACATTTCTGTGGCTCATAAGCCTGTCTCTTAATAGTGGAGTTGCCTCTCAGAAAGAGCGGTCTTAAATTCCTGGAGTAAATGGTCATACAGTCAAATGGGCTTTGTGAACCAAAGTAAATAATGTGAGGTTCACAATGTCTCCAGCTTAACAAATTTCCCCCCCACCTCATCTACCCAGGTTTTGAAGAAACCAGTCAGGCAAAGCTGTTCAAATCTGATGCTGGTAAAACTGTGAAAATTTAACATAAAAAAGAGGCATTTCTATATGCCACAGTGAATACCAAAACAAACTTGATAACACTGGCTTAATATAAGTGTAATAAACCAGTTTTTAGCATGATGTTCTATATTATCTCTTTGCATAGTATGTAGCAGCTCTTTGGCAGTGTAATCCATAAAGGCAAAATAACACCTAAAAAATGCAGTCACAGAAGAGAGAAATACAGGGCACGGATTTCCTTCTGAATTCCAAGCTGTGCCATGGGGGAAGCACATTCAGATACCTTCTGTCCACCCACAAAAGTCAGAATGCCTCACCGTTGCAGTTTTGAAACTAAATGCTTGTCACTCTGAGTGCTGCTTTGCCTGGGCCAAAATCAACAGAATATAGAATTTCAGGGTCTCTGGGATGAGTAAGTCTTTATTAACCCATCCATGCTTTGGTTAAAGACCCTGAGAGTTGTGTATGTTCTCCTGTGAGTGACCAGGTACCACCAGCCCTTCAAGCTTCTCCTTCCAGCAGTCTCTGCTCACAATCCCACAGTGTTGTTCAGGGACCAAAGCTCAATGTTGTAAGTGATCGTGGAGTATGGTTTGTAGCACAAGAGCAGTTCCCACAGAAGCAAAGTGTTAGGAGAGGTTGTTTTCATAGCCCATTTGGATGAAACACAGTGCCTAGTGATTGCCTATGTGTCTATTCTGAGCAGTGGTTGCACTTACTGAGCAGGACTTGGGAGTCAAAAGAAGCTCCTAAGTATCGTTCAACATGATTAAACATAATAACAATGTTCTGCTGTTCCGCACCATTGTCAGTCCGGCAGTGTCAAAATGTGTGACGTATTCCTGGGACAGAAAATCAGTGTTCTTATTTTAGGGATGCAGATGATGAAGCAGAACGTGGTAATGTGTCTGTCACAAGGACAAACGCAGTAGGACTGTGGCAATGGCAGAAACGTTAAAACGGTTTTTCTGTGCTAATCAAAAGATGGCATTTCCAGCAGACCAAGAGCTACACTCCAGGCTGAGGGTGGATCTGGCAGAAATGATGTACAGTGATTATACTGATTCCTTCTCCCTTGCCACAGGCTTAATGTTATTTAATGATTGTTTTACAGCGGTGCCCCAGGGCTTTACTCTGCTAGGCTCCTTGCACACAATTAAAAAAGGAGATATCCTTACCCAAAACCATAGGTTATAGACTGCACTTCATATGTTATAACTTTAAAATAACCAAGATTTCCCTGGGGAAAAAAAATAAAAAAACTCCCATACTGAATGACTGCATTTCAGCCAGAACACTACAGCTTTTCCAATGCCCTCTCAAAAAGGAGATACAATATACTGTTGGTATCATTTACTAATAAGTTATGTAACAAATTACAAGAAAGAATGCTAATGATTTTGTCATTGTCATCAGTCCATTCAAATCTTCTCTGCAATGCAAACTGTAAAGAAAAGAGAAGGTGAGACTGATGTGTGCTTTTTTTAATTTTACTTTTTAAAACTTTTTACAACTTTACATCTCAGGTAAGTGTGCTAAACAGTAAATCCCAACATGACAGATTTCATCAGGTCTCTGTATAACAGGCACTCTCTTTCAATCTTAAAATGTCACCACTGCATAAACCTTTTCAATGTTCCTTCCTGTTCTCTAAACCCTTTATAAACCCATTATAATTTAAAAAAGATTTTATTTCTCACAGCTACTTCATAGAGAAGGTAAAACCAATTTCTTCGTTTCCACATGTTGTAACCTGAGGTAATATCTAGAGTGCTTGAATTGAAACTTTTATGAAGAATATATACTCATTTGCCCCCTAACAAGAAAAAATGTGAACATATACAGTGCTTAAGTTGCTGGAGATAAAAAAATGCCCATAAATATGGTTGTGTCACTTTAAATATTTGAAGTGTACTAAAGAAAGTAAATAACACTACAATTTTCACTGCAGCAGCCGACAGCTGGCTGGCTTTAAATCATAGTGGAAACAACATTTCTGGATGCTCAGAGCCTGCACTGTTCCATTTCAGCTAAAGGCAGGATTACTTGAGCTGTATTATATCCTCCATCTCATTTTCAGCTCTATTGCACCAATTATGCAGCCTGGAGGCTTATAGAGGCTTATATTGAGTTTCAGATAGATATAAGAAAGTCGTCTATATTCCCTGTGATAAAAATAGTCATTAATTACTGAGATTTGTAAACGGCTTAGCATCCTTCTTAATGTGGTACATCAGGCACTTTACTGCTTTCTATAGCTAATCACCAAAAAAAGTGTGGAGAAAAATACTTCACGAAGAATATGAGCTTTCTTAGCTGGAATTGAATGCTGGAGTTAGAGGGATGTACAGAAAAGGCTTAGCCACTTCTGGATGTATTTGGTTTTCAAGGGCTTCATTGTTTGTGTCTACAAAATCGATTAAATGTTGATATTGAAAGCAGCCCCTTGTGCAAGGTTCACCAATATAATAAAATGTCTTCCCTAATCTGCACAGTGGTGTGAGTGCATATATATATATATATTAAAAAAAAAAAAAAGAGCCTTATGTAAATGGAAAAGATATTTTCAAGTATGGGAGGGTACAAGAGTGAACTAACAAAAGCCCTTCAAAGGGACAAGAGCAACAGCAGAGACTTGTTACATTTTCTACACACATGAATTATGTACCAACTGCTCTGAAGATGAAATGACTAATTATCATTCATCTGTTGGTGGGTTTTCATGAGGTGGAAGACAACTGATCAATAATAATTTAAAAAATCCATTCGAATCTGTTTTTAAATCCCTAAACTTCATATTCTAAGTCAGATAAAACAGACCAAGTGAGTGCTAAGTGAATGACTTCAGATGTCATGGTTTGTTTTTTGTTGTGGTTGTAAGTTTTAGTTGGTTTTTGGGTTTTTTAAGAGCAAGGTATTCAGTCTGTTAAAGGAAAACTCATTTAACCTGTGTGATTTTTAAACATTTATTTACCACATAATTTTTCTTAATTTGAAAAGTCTCCATTTGTAGGCTTTTTTCTTTATTGTCCTGAGGTGGATGTTTTAATTAGAGAAACAAATGGGTTTAGGTCTTTTATGGCTTCCATTACCATGGCACAGAAGTGCCTCTCTGTGCATAATTTATCCACATAAACTTGCCTAGTTGGGAAATAACAGCGTGGCATCAAGATGTCTCGTTCCTCCTGATTTATGTGCCTCAGCCCCAAACCAAGTCTGCCCAAGGATGTAACTTTGGCCATGAGTCTTCCTGGGCCCCATGTTTTTGTGGTGATGAAGCCAAGGAGGGTCATGGCACTGGTGGGCAGCCAGGGGATCTCCTGCCAGGTTGGTGGCACTGGCACTGGGAGCTGCACCATGGCACGAAGCTGCATCAGGGTTAAAGTAGGTACAAGCACATCTGTATTGCACTCAGAAATGGTAGTCCATGACAGTTCAACTTCTAGGGGAAAAAATAGTATGTGATTTACTCAAAAGTCCTCTGATTTTGCACCAAGAAGGAGAAACACAAAGTTGCTAATCGCAGTCGAGCACCAGCTTCTCTATGGATAAATGGTGCTGCTGGAAATAATGGCGTGTAGATTAATACTGGCCCAAAAAAAGAGATAATATTAATCCTAAAAACTTCCTCTGTCTTGCATCCTTAAATCACTATAGCTGCAAAAGCACTATCAGAAGGTAAGTTTTTTATGATAGAATTCGTTAATGTGGATTCATTGGCAGTCCTTTGGACTGACTAAAAGTACAACCAGACTCCAAAGCAAACCAACAGTGAAGACTAATATGTATAGAGATATTAACTGAATCACAGCAGAGGTTTCATCTCTCCCTGAGCTGCATCAGACTGCAGCCATGGAGAATCATTAGCAGATCAGCAATCACTGCTCACTGAAAAGTCCTTCAGGACCAAAATGAAAACAAAATCCAAAACTTACCTGGCATATAAACTCTAGGCAACTGAATTTAGGGATCATTCGGTGGATTGCCTTTGTGGAATTAAGTTGTTATGACTGAACTACTATTTTGGACTGTGCTAATATTTATATATTGCAAGGCCTAAGAGCCCAGTTGTAAAACTGTGAACTTTAATTACATTTAGGACACAGACACACACACCTTACAGCTTCCAAAATAATGTTCCATCATTGACAAAATATAGCCTATTTTTTTGCACAACTGACTAATTTTAGGGAAAGTTTCAAATATGTAATCTCAGCCTGTTTTTCTAATATTTTCTTCTTACTTTCCTCCTTTTAATAAAAATGACAAGGCCAAATAGGGCCTTACTCATTTATTTCTGTGTTTGCCCATGGCCTTTTTAGGTTTGTACCTCTGATATGACATGGGAACCTTGGTGATGGAGTATCCAAGCACTGCATGTGGCTCTCAAACTTCTGTGAGAAAGCAGAGGTGGATGAATTCATCCTGGCAGTTTTGAAGTGCAATAAGCACCAGGGACCTGAAAAGAGGTAAGGTTTTTCAAATGATTTGCCATTAATTATTTTTAGTGAAGGGTACACTTAGCATTTTAAAGACGTAAAGAAAACCTTACGCTGACTGAGACAGGTATCTGCATGAATAGAAATTTGTTATTTTCTCACAGTATGTATTCTTATCTTTTAAATTTTACCCAGTGTTTTTCCTGACCTTCATATCTTTTGCAAGCAAACAATTACTATTCATGGCATTTTCCATCTGATTTGTTTGCTGTTGTGTATTGGTTCCAAAATTACAGGTCTCCTCCAGTTTTAATTTTTTTTTCCTTGTCATCGATAGTATTAAAGATTGTGTCATGACAGTGCAACAAAAGTATTTGCAATGCTGTGGAAAGGAGAAATAAGCTTGTTAAAAAATCACATCCTGATTTAATGCTTTCATAATATTCCTCTATTTATTTTTAATAGGAAATGGGACAACCTGCAATGCAGATTTCATAGCTTTTAAAAACTAATTTACTCTTGATACATTTTCCCCCCAATTTTCTGCAACAAGATAATTGTACTGACTGTGCAATGGTGAGTGAAAAAAGATTAGACTGTGTAGCATTCCAGTGTTTTTGACAGCCTGATGTATTGCAACTTGAAACATGTAAGTCCTTCCAGTGTTATTCTCTCATGCTCATTAAAACTGAGAACAAGGTTTGGGAGTCCAACACTACTTTTCTTGGCTGTTTTTCAGGAAGAGTAGAAATAAGCTGTTTGCACTGGTGACACAGATCCCATTCACATGTTCATACTTGTGACCGAAGGGCTAATTCCCCCTTTCAGTTTCATTCTCATTTTCAGGCTGAGACTGAAGGAAAATGAGGATGGAGATGGCTAAGTGGCACCTCCAGGATCTGTGAAATCAGATGACAGCACTCCGTGCCAACTACAAGGGCAATACCTGACTGTGCAACCACTATTTCTGTGAGGTCCTAGTCAAGGAGAAGGAATTACATGCCTGTGTTTGGTGGAGAGGAGAAGAGCAAGCCCTTTGAGCACACTTGAGCTTTCTGTCACTAGCTCAGCTGTCGCTCTTACTCCATTTGCATATTGTTCTGTAGAAACAAGAGTGCTAGGGAGAGAAAGGGTTTGTTTTCTTTCCTCAGAGGAGAGTTAGGATGTTCTGGAGTGCAAGCCTCTCTTTGGGGACACAGAAGCCCCTTTAGGGTTGGCCATCAGGATGCAGTGAAACAGCACTCTTGATGGGGTTTCTGCTGAGGGGCTAAGTCCTAAGCAGATGCTCAACAAACAGGTAACTTGTTTCATAGCAACTCCTTTCCTCTCTTTATGCAAGTATATCTCATGTTTTGGTAGAATTTAGGTCACATTCTGCCTTCTTCCCCATAAATCACCATGGATAACAGAGCAGGAAACTTCATACCAGAAAGAGGAATGGGTCATGCAGCATAAAAGTCAGTCCTGGAAAGAAAAGAATATTCCTGTCAAGTGTTTAAACCCTATATGTCCCTTTTGTTCCTAAATGGGGAAAAATAAGTGATAATAATTCTGCCATGTGCCTTAGAATCTCTGGGTCGACACCTGACACTTGCCTTGTGTCACTCAAATATCTCTGTGGGCATAAAAGATTTCATTAGGAGCGTGGTAGTTCAGCAGAACAGGGTGAAAGGTGGATTATCATTTCAGCAGACAAATGTCTCAATAAGTCAATCTCACTTTTGTACTGAGTTTAGTATCTGTTGTATACCAGCCAAACCATCCTTTTAGATTTAATAGGACCGTCTTTTTACTTTCTGGAAGTTGCAGATCACTGGGCATTATTCCAAAAAGTATCCATTTCCAGCACTGAAATGACTTTCAGGATGAAACCACTCTTTGCATCTCTGGTTTTCACTAAGATTGCACTGTATCCATTATCCTATGAAAACTAAAGACAAAATAGAAGTGGCTTTTCCATCTCATTTAATCACCACCATTAAGAATTATGGTTCTAAGGGCAGTGCCCAGTGGCAAACTTTCACATTATAGAGTACTGTGAGAACTGCCAAAGCCTGACATAGGGCATTTTAAATACTGTCCCATGAAAAATATAAAAAGCCAAAGTTTTCTATCCATTTTGCCAACTGAATATTTAGAAGCAAAATCAAGGTGGTTTTTAAACGATTATGTCTTTTAATGAAGGTGCAGTATTTAGAGTCTAGTAAGGATTATAGAGCTCAACAAACTCAATGGGATAACTTCTTTTTTTGTGAAGTAGATAGAGCATTACTGTAGTCTACCTAGAAAAGAAATCCTTGTGTTTTCCCCTAAAGGCTGTGAATAGTTAGGCTTTAGGTTCGCCTTAAAGCTGTGCAAATAATAGGAAAAACAAATCACAAATATTTGGAATTATTTTGAAAGGGAAACAGCTGGCCATGTTTTGCTGATTTTTATGTTCATCTCTTCACGAACATTTGTATTCATGTGAGTGAAATTTTATTTGTACAAAAGTTTAAGAAATAGACTTTCAGTTTGCAGGCTGAAATCAGTTTTGTAGTACATGAGATCCATTCCAGCTAAAAGTGAAAGTAATAGGTTTCTGGTTTTTCAATTAAATTTTTCAGAAGGCTCTTTTCTCTCTCTCCCCTGTTGCCTCTCTCTTCCTTAGGTAGCAATTGGAGTAGGAAGGGATCACGATACTAGAAAAAATGTCTTCACCAAAAGGGTGGTCAGACATTGGAAGAGACTGCCTGGGAAAATGATGGGATCACTGTGCCTGGAGGTATTTAAAAGATGTGTAGGTGTGATACTTAGTTTAGGGTCATGATTTAGTGGTGAACTTGGCAGTGATGGGTTAATGGTTTGACTCAATGGTCTTGGAGATCTTTTCCGACCTAAACGATTCTGTGATTCTAAATAACCCTGTTTCTTGCTGTCCCAATTACCACCTTTCCCTATCCATATATAAATTTAATACTTGATATAGCAATTCAATATCTGCAGTAATACAAATTCTATAATATTTTGCTTTTTAGAATCATTATAGAAAACTCTATCTTCTCTCTTTCTCCACACTTCTTCTCAATCCACTAGACACTTCTTCCCAATCAGAATTGACTTCAAGGGCTGTGAAGGACATGCTGTTGATAGCAATTTAAATCTTGTCCCTGAAGATCTAAACAAGATCTAAGGGGACCTGTTTAAAGAAATTCCCTCCGTCTTCCTGCACATCCCCCTGCCCTTGCTGTTTTCTGTCGCTTTTGTGCAGGTGATATCTGCCAATGAATAAGGAAGATATACCAAGAGAGAGACTCCTTCTTTGAACCAAGCAAATCTTCACTGAAATACACTCTTACAAAGGTTCAGCAAGAAGATATTTTTCTTGTAATGCCCACAGGTTCTTCCATTTAGTTTCTCAGAGAGGACTGGGCACAGAGACTCTCAGCTGGTTTGTCACAGCAATCCCTGTGCTAATCAGTGGGATTCTGAAGACCAAAACATTCATGCCTGCTTTTTGTATGCCAGCAAGGAGTTGCTGCACCCTACTGACAGAGGGGTCTGTGAGGAGGGCAGTTCTGCCCTCCAGCTGCAGTCTGGGACAAGCAGCTCCCTGAGCCACAATGGTGAGCAGGCTTGCACTAGGCAAGACTCCTCTTGGACAGGGTGTTAGATAGCCGCAGTCAGCTCACCAGGTACCCACATTTAAGGTTACCTTTTGGTTCTGAGAGTCATGGTGAGGCCAAGAATTCTGGGCCAGGAATTGCCAAAGGCATTGCCGTGCCATACCGAGAGGCAGGTCTGGGTAACCAAGCACATCAATGCACAGCCCCACAGCAGCTGAACCAGAAACCTCTGAGGTAGGCTGGCTTCCAGGTGACACAGCCACATATCCTGACCATTAGGGTTTGTAGATGACTTTCTTAAAATAATCCAAAATATCTGGCGAGGGATATTTAGAGGTGCTCAGAAAGACATGGTTTTGCAATATCTTAAAAAGAAAACCCCCAAACCCTTAAATTTTTGATCCATTAACCTGGCTTCCCTTAATTGCCTTTGCTTCAGTCTGTCTCCTTCATAGATATATTTAAATATAATCAACTCTACCATCAAGAAAGGGGAGAGTAGAAACATATCCCAAGGTGACCTACTACAAATTGCAATATAAATTCTCTAAACACAATTTTCAAGCATGTCATTGGGCAAGTGTTGCTGACATGAGATCTCCAAATAATTACAAGCTGCAGTTGCATTCAGAAAAATAAAAGTATCTTTGTGAATAATTAATTTATTTATTTGCTCTACATAGCCTATATATGGGACAAATGGCAGTAACAGATGTATAGTTCATGTGCTACTTAAGAGGTAATTGTTTCCTTCAGCAGTAATGACAATGTGTTAACTGGTGGTGCACAAGAGAAGACAGTGCAGTCAAATTAAATGTAATATTATTGAACCTATTGCAATATTGGTACTTGGTCAAGTTCTTTTCCTGGCTAGTAATCAGATAGATAATTCTAAGAGCAAACAGGTAACTCCAAAATCCTCCAGAATTTTCAGGTGGATGTAATTTCTTCGTTCTCTTATTTCATCTGATTACTGAGCAATTGTCACATTCTCCAGAAGAGAAGCAACATGGTAAGAAAAGGTGTGGTAGATACAGCCCTTTAACATAATAATTGTTTTTTAATAATTAAATGCTTGTGTGATTCTTAACTACTTATACTTTATTCAGACTAAAAATTACTGTTTGAAACTAATAATCAATAAGCACATCTGGAAAACAACAGAGGGACTAGTAATATTGATTACAAATCTAATATTCCTCTAGCCAGCACTGCCTCAAGCTAAAAGCCATTAAACATATTAGAATCAGACAGCTCTTCTGCTTCCCCAAGAGTCTCTAGCTCTGCATTATAGAACACTGGAGTGTATTTTAAAATGATTTGCCAAAAAGAGCAGTCAGTGGTTTTCTATTTAAAAAGCAAGGGAATAATCCTATTCACCTTTCATCTTCCTGGGAGATTTTGAGAAGTTCCTTGAATGAGGACCCTTCCCCATCTTGTTTCTACAATGCCCCTGACCAGGGAGTTCAGTGACATGTGGGCTCCCAGACACTTCTGTGTTTCTGCACAAACCCTCAGAAATCTTTTCCTTATGCCGGTTCCCAAAGTTTGTAATTGCCCTTGCTAGCTGTAGCTGGCACACAGCATGTAAGGAGCTCCCATTCCTTATTTTGAGCCTGGCTTTTCCCCTCTGTGGTGTTGCTCACTGCAGCAGAGTGCACAGTCAGGCAGTGAGTGCTGAGAGTCAAGTGTCTTTGGGGTTAAGATGCAAACTCTTCATCCAGATAGTGAAAATTGCTCTGTTAACAGGGATTACACCTTCAAGCATTGACCTTATGTCATTCAGCTCAGTTTAAGATGCAGTTGTATAAAAGGCTGCTTTAAACATAACTTCATATTACCTGTGGAGAGGTTTTTTGGTTGTTAAACAATGAGGAGGAGAAGCTGCATGAAAGTAGCGTGTGGTGCCAATATTTGCTAGTTGAACTTGTGGGTTATTTCACTTTCTGTTCTTTTCTGAGACAGCTTCTCATCTTGCTGAAAAGCTGTTTGTCATCTTGGACAGGAAATAATTTGTATTACACTTTTTCCAGGATTAATGGTGGTGGGTAGAATGAGCTGTGTAAAACATAGATGTATGAGGAGAAAATATTGTGGGTTTTACTAGCAATTAACAGGAGGGAAAACTAAAATGTTTGCTCAGCAACACAACTGGTATGGGTTTTTTCCCCCCTCATTGTAGTCCTGTGAGTTAAGTATGTGGCTCCAAATGAAAGCCTATTTGGTTTAGACTCCCTTTAAGTGTTAGCCTTCATTGTATCCCCTGGAATGAGAAAGTGGATGTGTGGAGCAGATGTTCCCAGCCTGCTTTGCCTCATTGTAATTCCTACAATACTTGATTCCTTATCTTTAACCCATTTCTGAAATCGATGGTGTCAAGCCTCTCTGGCTTCACATAATCTAATATGTTTTAAAAAATGATTTTTCTTGCCATCTTATTCTTTCTGCCTCGCTTCTGCATCTTCCATCGACTTTAATTAAGCTTTCCTTGGGCTTGTGACCTTGGTGAGCTTTTAAAAATAAAGTGAACTGACTTGCAAAGTGATTTTTCCCAGTCTTTTTATAGCCCTGCTGGAAATTCACATTGTGTGGTGTTTGAAAATATAGGCTGTTCATTTGGGATCATCATATGTGTGCAGAGTGGCAACGAGGAGAAACTGCAGCCTTCTAATTACTACATTGCAGTAAATAGTTCATTTCTCTGTAATTTCTGGTTTGACTTTTCTAACCCTTTAGGACCTAACTATACACTGTTGTTTTTAAAAAGAAAGATAGAAAAACATTGTCCTTTCAGGTAGGCAGTATTGAAAGAAAAGCTTTTAAAAAAAATCAAGTGCAGAGTACAAGATGTGTAGAAATGCCTAACACAGATTCTCAGCATGCTTGTTATCTTTCTTTCCATTTTTTCCCCCCAAAAATTCTAAAATGGATGGGTAGAAGTAGATGACTTTTCTTAACTCCATTTATAATTACATTTGTCTGGCTTCCATCAAAGGTCTGAATAGTAGCTCTTGTCCTGATTTTTCACTCCTATGGAATGTACATATAAATCTCTGCACATTGTCGTACTCCGGAAAGCTGAATATGAAACGCTCCTAAAGCTGGCATTATAGGTACTAGTTCTACAGAGATTCTTACATGCAGACTGACTAAAGGGGCTTAAAACTTCAAAGGATTTTTTTGTTTGTTAGCTTGGTCTACCTTTCTCTACTTGGAATCATTCTTTGTGTTAGCTTCTGTTCCTTGTGGATGGTAAGGAGTGTACAACCCCACACAGAGCTTTATGTAGCTTTATAATTACCAGCCTTTGCAGAGACTTCTCTTCCTGTGTTCATCAGAGAGCTCGAGGAGGCAGCAGAGTGTGAGTGACCTGCCCAATCCTGGCCCTTTAGTAAAAATCACATTTTGCTGGAGCACCTGCTGGGGTCAGGTGATGAAGGCAGTATTAGATGTGACTGCACACACAGAGCAAACTCCCAGTAGGAGAGAGAAATAAAGCTTTTGTGGAAATTACTTTTATTTACTAATGCAGCAAATAACACAATACAAATCTTAGTAAAAGCTGGCATTTTAGTATTAGGTCCAGGTAAACACTACAGTGAAGACTATAGTGTGCTAATGACCTATCGTAGTTCAAGCCCTCATTTATTTTTTTCCAGAAATATATTTTGAATTAGCCATTACTTGTTACTTGTAAGCTCCTTTCTTTGGAAAAAAAACCCCAAAAACCAAAAAATAAAAACACCCAAAACCAAAAAACACCAAAACACAAAAAATCACCAAAACAAAAAAAAACCCTTCACAGAGATTATGCGCAGCGTTAGCATGAACTGAACCTTGAATTAACCATGACTATCTGACATACTGCTAAATTTAGCAATCCCTCTTGATATGATGCATTTAAAACTCTCCTAATCCCTAGTATTCCTCAATCCATATTCTAGAATGTTATATTTTCCCACTGCAGACAAGGTCTTTGCATGAAGTTTTGAACTCCAGAATTTTGTTTCATTTAGATCCTTCAGTGTCCAGCCCAGCAAACCTCATCAGATCCCTGCAGCAGTGTTCAGTCCTCTGGCTTTAGACCTGGAAACAGCATATGAGATCAGCAAAGTCAGGTACTTTCCTAGCCAGCAGTGATGCTTCTGCAATCCAGGAGCTGTGCACAGGTGTGTGCTGCTCTTAGAACGAGCCTGGGTGTCTCTAAAGTACTGCTGCAGTGCTCTTTATGGGCACAGCCTCACTGAGTCAGAGGGGATGACTCACTGCCATGAAATTAGCCATGTGACCTCAAATGGTACTAGATCGAGTCATAACCCTGATTTTAAAGAGCATTGATTTAGTCAGTGAGGTCAAATTAAATGTAAGGTTTTAATGATGTCATAAAATTATTAACATCAACTCTTTGCCACCTGTGAAAAGTGGGTGTTTCAATCAACTATGACATTCATGTCATACCAGATTTATTTACTTTTTTCTTTTTAATTCTTTGGAGTCAGTCTATTGTTGCTGTTGGATTTAAGAGAAAAGTTAGAAGAGGAATGTTAAGAGCAGACGGGTTGCAAATTATTTTTCATGTGCATTTTCATGAGGCATTTCTTGGCATTTTAAAAAGTATTTGAATGTTTTCCTGTTAATAGCCAATTAGCCTCCAACTAGGACTGCAAGCTTGGAGACTTTTAAATAGATTTGTATTGAAAGATATGAGTTGATGAAGGAATAAAAGAGATGCTCCTCAGAAGAGCCTGGACCTTTGGACAATTTGGATACTACTTTGGAACTGAAGGGGCACGATGTGCTATTCCACCTGTGTGGTGAAATGAAGTGCATCCTTTTGCCTGACATTTTACCTGAACAGAAACTCTTGCTGTCACAGAGTCTGTTGCATTCTATACAGACATTCTCCTCTTAAAAACAAAACACATTTTTTTTCCGCGTGACTTGAATTAATTCATAGGCACATTTTGCAGATCGGGGGTGTTTGGGGGTGATGGCATTCTTAGCTGGGCTAAGAGACACAGAGATGCAAATGTTTTCCTAGTCTCACTGAAGATGAAAGCAAGCCCTCCAATTTCTAAGCATAGATCAATGTTCGATTTAATAAATCTGGTAGATAAGGGTGAGGCTTTTTTTGTCATCATCTGAAATATGTACAGCATCAGCAAGAAACTTTCAGACAATTTTATTTTGGTATCTGAAACTCAGCATCTCTTAAGCAACTGCAAGTTAAATTACTGCTTTTTACAGTCCCCTTTGGGGACTTTTTACTCCCCTTTGGAGTCCATTTTTAGTCAACAACACTTAGGATTCAGTTTAAAATAATTCATTGCTCCCTGTTCTGGTGGTATGAGCTAGTATTCATCTAGGATAGATTTATAAGCTTGATTTTCAAGCTGTATTTTCAAGGATGTTTTGGAAATTTCCTTTTCTCATACAAGTAGATCCAACCCAATTAATAAGATGTATGATTCCAGTGCCTTCAATTCATTCTACGTTAGAGTGAGTGGCTGCTCAAGGTATACTGTAGCAGGTCAGATCCATTCTAGGCTTGTCTAATAAGTTTTAAAATAGATAGTTTCAGTTTTAAAATGCAGGCTATCTGTATTGATAAATAGATCCTGGGTTAGAAATAGATTCCCTGAGTGATTTACTTGCCAGCATTCTGAATCTGCCCAAACTGGTAGTTTGGTGTTCTGCTCCCTTGGATTACAGAGCAGGGCAGCAAAGAAAAGGGCCAGTGATGTCATCTGTGTCCTCCGACCTCCAAGAGGTATCCTGGCTTTATATCCTGTTTGTTTTGACACTTGTATACTTGTCCTCCAGATTTTCACAGGCTAAAATATGTTTTAAGCCAGACCTTTGGCATTTTAGCTATTTCAGGTTGATGTAAAGTAGGTCATTATGAAATTTATAAGCCAAATTGCATAAATGTGGATGACGATGTTAGGTGACATTGCTCTCAATTTTTTAGATTGGAAAAGTGGAAATAGTTTAGATTCTAAAGTGGAAATAATTTGTATTCCCAGGTATAAAGAATGATAATGGCACATTTAAGTCAGGTTGATATTTGAATCATTTTACCTGTATCATCTTACGATAAAATAACTTGACTTTTCAATAAATATAACTTTTCATGTTAATATTTGGTGAAATTCCTTGTAGTTTGAGATATGAACCAAGACATTTTCTCTTGTCATATTGTTTATTCCTTAGACCAAAAATTTATCTTGCTTTCACTTTATTTCAAATGTGCTCTTAAACATTTTTCTGTCTGAAACATGATTATGATTCAGTGCATACACAGTGCATTTGAAATAGTCCCAACAGAACTTGACGACAAAGCTTCCCAGCTGGAGGATAGTGGCTCATAACACAAAAATAGGAATTAAACTTACAAGTTGCTGACAACTAACATTTTCCAGGTCAACCTCAGCTTCATATTTCATTTGAGAAATTTATCAGTGTTGCTCCAGATTTATCATCTTTCCTGAGATAAAGTTTGATGAACAGGATTTACTTTATGGATAGTTCTTATCCTTGCTATACTGACCATTTACATAAAAAGTCCTGTGATTCTGAAACAACTCATGGCAGAGGATGAATTCAAAATGATACAGGTATACGAAGAACATTTGAAAATTTGCTTTTATAGTCTGTCTGATCAATATCAGTAATTGAGGAAAAAGAGAGTCTGTATGTAGGCACACAAGGATACATCTGTTATACTATAATAATTTTCAAGGCAAGGTACACAGCCTCTTGACAGATTCATTCTTTAGAGCTTCCTGTTTTCCTCTCTGGCTCCTGAGTTGTTACGATCAACTTGGCAGAGCTTTGTGGCTTTGTAGAAAGTTTACCTCTGTGAGAGAGGAACATGTGTGTTGCATAAGTATGTATATTTGCCTTAAATCATTATTGTATAACACACCCTCAGGCACCACTTCTTCTATTTGCAGAATATCTCAACTTTTTGAATTTTAATAAATCATTTCCAACCAAAATATCTGAGAAGCCCTCTACTGTTGAAATATCCTCTGATACATCTTCCTGGGTAAAAAATTAAGTGGATTGAGAACAACCAACTGAGAAGACCAAGGAGAAAGAGTCTCAAGAAGAGAAGACTCTTAGTGTGGTGAGCTGAAGTGCTGCTAAACAAGGAAGGCCAGAATCACTTCAGCTGTGGCAACCAAGCCCAACACCTGGAGCTTGTTCTGCCACTGTGTTTGTTTTGTTTCCAGATAGTGACAGAAGCCCCAGCAATGATGAGCACAGTTAGAGTAGGTGTTGTTCAGTGCCTGAAGATTCAGGTCATTTCTGAACAACCTTCAAGCTAAACAAACTAGTTGAGTTATCCCATTTTATAATAATCATTAGGAAGTAAGTGACTAAATAAGATTTATGGATCTGTGTCAGCATGTCTGTAAAGGTCAGATGGGTGTCGAGGGACTATGAAGAGCTGAGCCCAGTGGCCTAGTGACTGATTTGTTGGCTGGATTGCAGGCATCATTTCAGCTGCTCTCATTTCTAGAAGACTGTGAAAAGGGAATGATGAATTTAATTTCACACTTCCTAATATTTTAAACAGCACATGAATATTTTTGGAACATGAGGCAACAGAGTACAGGAATCACTTCAGCATTGCTTATGAATGGGGGATGCCAAGCAGGTAACCTTCTGCCCAGTAATGCTTCATGTTTTGAGCACACTATAGAAATATTTATCACTTTCACTGTTGTTGGTGCCACAGTCACCCACTTTGGGTAGAATTGTGCCTTGTCATTTGCTGATGAACTGTCTGCTATGACTAAGAATCAGTTGCTGTTTATTACAGTAATCTGATATAGTAAAAAGATACAAGGGGAATAAAAGTAGTTCAATGTGCCAAAAAAGAACAGCGTAGGAAAAATTCAGGTCAGAGGAGTTGAATCGTAATGACGTTCCAATCAGCCTTGCTAACGGGGCAGAGGAATTCTAGGAGGAATAGCAATACAGAGAAAGAGATTTGTCTTGCAGCCTTAAAATGTTATCAGTGAGAAAAATTTAACAGCCTAAAAAATTATTTGAACTTTCTTACATTTCTTCCTGACCATTCTTTACATGTTCACAGGCATCTTCCTTTTTAGTAGAAGTATGGATGCTGTGACTATTTCACATGGAAAACTGTTCATATGAAAACATTAGGATGACTAATCTAAAAATTGAGAACAGAAGCAGGAGAGTTTGGAGTGATTCAAAGAAATATGTGTAGTTTTCATATTGGAAATGTTCATGGTTTTTTGGTTTAAATTTTGTTTGCTTTCCAGCCTTGTTTCTCTGTTTGTTATGTTAACACAAATCAGGAATTGTAAGGTGCAAAGTTGTAAGGTTTTATTTTTCTGAAAATGACTTTTTTTGCCTTTCTCTCTTGTTGAAAAAAAACAAACCCAAAACCAAAAAAAAACCCCCTCAAATACAACTTGTAATTCCTTCAGAGGATCTTGGTGCAAATTTATCTTATCAATATTAGAAAAAGTTACTAAGCTAAGGCAAAAAAAAAAAAAGAGTGTTTACGATAAAAATTTCTCCTTTTTAGTAGTGTATTAAGCTAGATGTCTCTGCTTCTCTCTTTGCTCTTTTAAGTACCCCCACAATGATATTACTCAGTGAGTGGGTGTAGTTGGTACCCTGTCCCTGGCTGAGCTCGCTCGCTGTTTTGCTTTCCAATTCTAACTGTAGGGGTAGTTCAGATCAGCTAAATTATTCCTACATTTCATTGTGCTCAGTAAGGAATATGAACATCTCTCTCTCACAAAACCTAATGTGGATAAGTGAGAATTTGTACCAGTGTATTTCTGAGACCTCAAGGGAGCTGTTTGCAGGCTTGTTCAAAAGATGTAGTTCAAAAAAGTGCAGTTCAAAAGATGTTTTCAGAGTTGAAGGTAGGTTATCTTAGTAAAGAAGAATTCCTTGCTCACACGTGTTGTTTGGGGTGGGATTTTTTGTTAATGGGAACAGGTGTATTGGATCAGGAAATATCTGCCTTTCAGAGACCTGAAAGAAAATACAGCTGTCAAAGATGCCAGATGGGCGTCTTTGTCATGTAGGAGGGATTTGAGGTGTAGTGACCGATAGCATCCAACTAGACAGTGGACACTGCTTAACACTTTTGAAGGATGACCATTTGAGACCTGTCCTTCAGGGTTGCCTTTTTGCTCTGGCTCCTATTACACTTGTTTAAGAGAGACAGAGGGGAAAAAAGACAAAACAAATGGCCCACAACAGGTTTCTGGTTGATAGTGTGGATTCAGGAGAGCTTGTTAGAGTGAACAGATATTACTTTCCAATGTCTCTGCAATAAAATTTTGCTGTGAGCAAGAATCCATATTTTTACTGAAAAATAAACAAAGATTGTTTAGCCACATGTATTACAATAGACCTTGGAGTATGACTGGGGAAGAACACATGGATAGTAAAGAAATAAATCTTTAAGTCAAATGTATTTATTGCCAGTTGATATAATTCAGGTTTTTATGTACTGCATCAGCTTTAATGTTATGTCTTACCAAAACAGGAAGCACTTTGAAAGGGATAACATAAAAAAAAAATAAAATAAAATGAAGGAGAAAAGGGAGGGAGAAATTATTAAAAATCTGTGCTAATAAGATGAGTTCTGCTTTGCTGGAGGCATATATAGCATTGGAGAATAACCAGAATATACTAATGAGATTAAAGCTTTGCAGTAATAGTGGGGTAGTGCAGTCAATGTGCATTTCCAGAGCTGCAGAAAAATAAGAATTATGATCACTTCTTAAGGAGATTTGTTTTAAACTGACCAGTACACCTACAGGTTTTCTGCTGGATATGAATCCAAAGGTAAGTTTAACCTAAGTTGTCATATGTTTTAAGATTTGGAGATTTTCTATGTACCTATAATAAATTACTACATAAACCACCTACCGCAGTGCCAAGCAGTACTGCCTTCCGCCCCCACCCCACCACCTTATTTTAATATAATATAAATGTAAGTGCCTCCTATTTAAGTGCAAGATCTTCTTGTTTTTCAAAGACTGTGGCAACTTTGAATCACGGTAGTGCATTAAGACAGATTTTTCCAAACTAAGTCTCTCATTTCAGCCATGTGTTGATGAATTTTTTGAATGCAGTCTCCTCTGTCTTTACTCAAGTGCTCTGAATTTGCATGAAAAATAGTGGAATAGAAAGCTTAGTGGATTACTGGTAAAATTTAATAGTGATGTGGGCTCCTGTATAACTATGCCTTGGGTTAATAATGGACAAATCAGTGAGTTAGAGACACTATGCCTTCTTTTTCTGTCTTAAGGATAATCAATACTCATTGGTTCCAAAAACATACTGTGAGACTTCATAAATAAGTATTTCCTTCTACAAACTAACTCTTATCAATTAAGCTTTTATTGGCTAAAAGCAAGATTTTGATTAAAAGTCAGTAGTGACAGCCCATTTTATTGAAGGGATTCTTGGTAACATTTGGTAAAAAGGTAAAGGTTTCAATTATTAATAATTTGTATGTTCCCAAGCATTGAGTATAAGATTCTTACAGAACTGTAAGTTACTGCTCCTTATTACCCATTCTGCTTTCTGAATGTAGGTCCTGGCAGTTCATCAAAAGTAGCAGAAAACTTCCAATAAAAGGGTCCTTTTGGATTTTGTACATAGAGTATTTTAAACAAAATACAGTCCTGCAGTTTAATGATTTTGAATGAAATAATTGGTATTTTTGTTTGGTTTTGCTTTTAAAGGAGGGACAATCTGCAGCTGACCTAATACCTTGTAGTTTGTTATACTGGCAACTAAAAGGTAAATCTGCCAGCTAAGAGCAGGTAACTATTTTGCATTGGCCTTGGAGAGGAACCAGTTTCAGCAGCACGATGCAACAAATTAAGTTAAAGATTCTAGCAACCACGGTGTTCCTGTCAACTGTCCTGGAAATGATACTGTAAATGATGATCCTCCTCATGGAAGTGATTGGTCTGCATTCAGAGGGTCTGCACCTGCTTTTATTGACTTCAGAGGCAGCTCTGAAAGGGGTTAATGTCAGTGCTAACAGTATGTTTGAGTATGTGAGCACAATTTTATCCACCTCCCTTCTCCTTTTTTCTTTTTTTCTTTAACAGCAATTAATTTCAGCAATTACTCTTCCTCCTTTCCGGTTTATTGCCTGGATGCCACTAAGACCAGTGTTTCAACAGGAGTATCAATTTTCCTGGAAGCTCATTGCCCAGCTCCCACAAACCCTACCAATTGCTGACAGGGGTGGTACTAGCAGAGCACGAACAATATAGGGAGTACAAGAGAGGGAGAAGCTCGAAGCTGGAGCTGCTGAAGGGAGTGTTTGTGAAGCCCTCTGAGGATGCCAGTTCCCAGCAAGCAGAGCTGACTCACAAGAAGGCTACAAATATGCAGCCTCTGTGTAAACGGAGCATCCTTTTCAGGGAGTTAGTATTCCTGTGACAGCAGCAGCCGTGCATCCGTTCAGCCCACACTTGCAAATGATCAGCTGGGATCTGGAAGCTTCACAAGTGCATGAATTGAGGGCTTGCCCTGCCATAAGCTGGATGAGAAGCACTGCATTTCAATTTGGATTGAACTCCACGACACTGTGGCTTCCAGACTAGAGGTGGCTTGTTTCTTGTTGGTTTGGAGGACAAGCCACTAGAATTAGTACCCATGGGGAAATGTGTTCTACTGACCGATCCCCCTGGTAAGAGTAAAAGGGGGGGACAACCTCATGCAGTATGTAAAAATACAAAGGCATTAAAATATTCAATGATATCTTCAATGAAAAGCAACATTAAAAAATGCTTTTATTTTCTCATTTGCCATATTATCTAGCATGTTGCAGCTGAAAGAATATTTACCTTTCACTGTTCTATAAAGTAAAAAATGGTTATACATATTTTCATTCAATTTTTAATTAGCTTTTTATTTTCAAATTCCTGGAACAGGCAAATGGTAGAAAAACCAGGCTCATAATGTTTGAAGACCCATCTTAAAGTTTTCATTCTGAGCAGTATGCAATGTGGAAAAAAATCTAGGTAGTATTTTCACATTGTTCAGAAGGTTTTTAAGGCCAGAATGGATTTTTCTGATAAGAACCTGACCTCCTGTCTGCAGCATGTGCCACAAAACTTAACCTGTCAAAGGAGTTTCTTTTTTTTTCCTCACTGCCTTTAGCTCACCTTGACTCTGAATATTCAAGATTTGACAGGCTTCAAGGAAAATATGCTGGATTTTAGAAAACATCCCCATCAACTCGAATGGGTAGATAGTCTGAGTCTAATATGATATTTTCAGGGGAATCAATCACCACAGTATTGTTCTATTCTTTAGGGTGTATATGTGCACATACTTCCTAATCATCCTGAGTGATTAGACACTTACCAAGAATGGCTGACCTCTTCATAGACCTTTCTGACCTAATTACTGCAGTGGATGAATTCACCTTTCTGAAGTTTTTTTTTTGTTGTTGTTTTTTTTGCACAGTTCATGTTTTTCAGCTGAGGCCCATATTTCATTGTAAAGACATCTGTCATGGGCCTTATGATACGCAAAATGTAACCAAAAGTTAGTATTTTCACATCAGAAGGGAAGATATGTAGCAAATATTATGCAGTCACCATCACCTGCTCCCATTTTTAGTGACATCCCTGTTCTTCTCAAAAACCAAACCAAGACAATGAACAAAAAACACCCCACACCCCAAAAGCACTCAGTACTCATTTTACAGATATCATAGAGACAATCTGTTGACTAGATAAAGGATTTGCACTTGAGGCCCTCTTAGTCCACTAGTTTCTAAAGCCACCTCTGCTATAGCTAGTGTTTTTTTATAATGTTTTATAATGTGCTTTTATTTTAGAGCTTTCTCTGCCAAAAGGTTTTGGGGAGAGTCTGAGAAGAAATGTAGTCTGAGAAGAAATGTATTAAGTCAGGTTAGGTAGAAGGAGATATTTTTCACTAATTTATCAATCTTTTAGTCTCTAATCTTTTCATTGGGGGAAAAAGCTATTATTTGGGCAAGCTTTCTTTACCTGTTCAGGTCCTTTTCAGGGGCTTGTCTGTAATGGGACACGATATGAGTGAGATGTAGAATAAGCACCCTCGGCCAAAAGCTATGGCATAGACACAGGTAACCAATTTTGCTGACACCTGAGGAAAAAGTGACAAGTTTATCAGGCTGGCTTTGCATTTAGCATGAATTGACAGATTTTCTGTCTACTCAGGGCCTGCAGCAGAGACGACCCAGTTAAGAGGAGGGCTCCAGCTGAACCACACTAGTGCTTCCCACGTCTGTGTGAGGAAAACAAGCAGATCCCCTTAACTAATCACATTAGTGCTGCTGACAGCCTCCACTGCACCTCGAGGATTTTCCAGCTTTGTTCCCGTGCCAGTGGGGCTGTATGTGGGAGCTGGTGATAGCCTGTGCATCGGGCTCTCCTTTGCTTGTCGAGAGCATGGTGGATTACTCTCTTTCGTGTTTCAGCTGCACTTGCTGAGGACTTCTCCAACAGCTAAAGCTGCTATTTTTAAGCAGCCACAAGAAGCTGATTTATCTGTCAGTGCAGGGGAATGTGCTTTGCAAAGCAGTAAGCTACATATCTGGGTCACACACTGTATGGAGAGAGGCAACTGTGTGCTGCTCAGTCAGGAATTAGACAGCTATCAAATGCTGGTTTGTGGGGAGAAGGAAAAAAATCCTCAAACAGCATGGAAGGAGTCTTCTTTGGGATAAAAATCACCATATGTTAAGCTGCTTTCTTGCCACCAGCTAGACAGCTGTACTTGAAACTGTCTAGAGGAATAAAGTAGACTGGCCTCCTTATTCCACAATTTTTTTTTAAAAAAGGAAAAGGATTTTTTTTCATTGGTTGGTCTTTGTTTAAAGCATCAATAACAAGAATGGGTACCCATAAGCCCCTTTTTTTAAGCCATCCTAGCCTACTTGTACTATTACTGTAACTTTAAAACTGTTGAGGGTTGTGTGTATTTTCATAATAAAAGCAGCCTAGTCTAGCATTCTTTAGGGTAAGAGAAAAAAGAAAAGACTACACAAAGGTAGCCTGTACCTTTTGTAGGAGTCTGAGACAGGCCTTGATCAAATTCACTGGAAAATAAATTCCATAAACATTGGCTATAGCAGCACATGAATGACAAAGTTATGTGCCTCTGCTTCCACGGGGCTCCCACCCCAAAAACAAGTACATGTGCATTACAAAGCAGAAACAGAGGGAACTCATGACTTTACCTTTCAGGATGTTGTAACAGTGTGGCAGCAATGGTATCCCTGGCCTGGTCCGAGCCCAAATGTCCATCTGTAGACAGAAGGAGAAGACATGGAATACTAAGCTCCAGAAGACAATGAAGTCCGATCATTGTGTCGTCCTTACCTGGCATGGCCAGGGCTGGTGGACCCCGGACACCACACACCTGGGAGGAATTTGTGTCTCCAAACAGCAGCTCTCCAGTGGGTGGGTAGAAACAAAGCAGAACAAGGCATGAGAAAAAAAAGTATAACTGCTGGATTGTTGAATTCTAGTGTCATCCTATTTTTCTTTGTAATTTTCTTTAGTACAGTCTAAGTTTTTGGCTTGTGTGTATTCTAATACAAAGTCTTTGAAAACAAAAACATATCAATTAGATAAATGAACATGGCCTGTTTCCTTTAGAATTTTTGAGTTAAACTGTCTGATTGGTTTGGATAGGAGTGAGATGGAAAAAGTAGGAGTTTCATTTTTTTTTTTAATATGAGCTGTATTGATTTTAATTGGTCTATGTTAAAAAAACCAACAATGAACAAGCAAAAAACAAACCACACAAAACCATGAGAAGTCCTGCATGATTATTTTCAGGAACTTGTTTAATTCTTTTACAATAGCGAAATGGCAGTGAATTAAATTTAGCCTCTGCAAACTAAAAACTCTATTTCCCATATTCAAGGCATGTACATGATAACAGTATCTGTCTTTTGAATGCTTTATTGGAAAATTGCTTTTTGCTTTCTTTCTCCTTCCCTTTTTTCTCCTCTTTTGTGGTCCCTGGTCAATATAGCCAGCTTTTAGCTGGCAAGAGCAGTGACGTGTGGCATCATGGTGTGGAGACTGTGGGTTCTGAAGAGGCTCATTAGATATCACTGTTCCCCAAATACACTCACATTATACCCTTGTACTGAAACGTTGGGCTGAACTGAAGCTCCCGTTTGTGCAAGGCCTGCCTTTCTGAATATAGTCCAAGGCTCATTAACAGTATTTAATTCTGCAGGGGGTTGTAATCTAGTCAACAGCAAAACAGATTAAGTCAAATTGATGTCTACCTCACTGTCATGGTTTAACCCCAGCTGGCAACTAAATACCACACAGGAAGGAGAGGGAGGGAGGAGAATCAGAAAAAAAGCTGTGTGTTCAGATAAAAATAGTTTGATAATTGAAATACAGCTAATAATGATAATAACAATGAAAAAATATAACAAAAATAGAGAGAGGAATAAAGCCCAAGAAATACAGGTGATGCACAATACAATTCACCACATGCTGACCAATGTCCAGCCCACTCCCAAACAGTGATCATCCCTTCCAGTCAGCTCCCTCAGTTTATATAGGGCATGATGGTTTATGGTATGGAACTGTTGGGATCAGCTGACCTCATCATGTTCCCTCCCATCTCCTTGTGCCCCTCCTCACTGGCAGAGCATGAGTTGGCACTGCCCTTGAATTAAGGTAAGCACTACTCAGCAGAAACCAAAACATCAGCACGTTATCAACTATTCTCCTACTGAATCCAAAACTTGGCACTGCACCAGCTACTAGAAAGAAAATTAACTCTATCCTGGCCCAAACCAGGGCATTCACATTACACAAAAGCGGATCTGTTGAGGTATTACACTCTGGTATGTTTTCCAATATCAAATAAATGTATATATACATCCAGTTTAAAAGATGTTACCTTGTTTTGCCACTCCAAATTCATCATTGTAGTACCAGTTGCACAGTCATTTAAATGGGTAGCAAGATATGCTCACTGGACTCAGACAATACTATCCCATTTGCAGGTTTTTGAACAGCAGCTGATATTATAGAGTTTGGGTAGTTCTGTTTCTGAGTTCAGTATGCCAGGAGAATTACGGCTGTAATAAAATAGTTTAGAATCATCCTTAATGTGTCACATAATACTTGAAATACTGTATGTAACTTATTTGTGTCTTGGCAATTTGATGGTACTGAGTCATGGCATAAGAATAATTAGCAAATAAGACTATTTTACTTTTTTTTTTTTTTTTTTCTGGTGGAAACCTAGAACCTATGACGATTCTAAAAAGAGATACTTTAACATAAATGCGTGTTACGAGACTTCAAGTTTCAAAATCTTTCTTTGGATTCTTAGACTTACATCAGCATGTAGCACTTCAACTCTGATCATAATCCAGCCAAGTGTTCTCATGATGTTCAGAAAAGGGAGGATTCATGCCCCATTTTTCTGAGGGTGAAACTTTATACTCCTGGCATAATGCAGGTCTCCAAAATAGCTCAGGCATCCTTTAAGGGATTCGAGCACACCCCATTTTCATAACCTCTTACACTTACCTCAGTAAAACTCTATGCTGGAGTCAGCATGTGGAACAGCTTGCAAGGAAAACTTCCTATCTTTCCAGTGCCTTTATACATAAATGTAAAAATCTCCATCTGGCAGTATGCACTGATACCTACTGGCCAATTCTGCTGCTGGGAATTTAAAATCTAGAGCCAAGGTTAATGAGTACATTTTAAATATTACATTCAGAGTCTGAAGGTCATACAATGTAAAATATTGTTTCACTTTTTACATTCAGATTGTATATGGGGTAGACATTGAAAGTCTTTGCTGAACTCGGATTTAACTGTTCCTTTTTATAAAGGTTGGTAAATTCTCAGGGTATATGGAAAATGGAGTCAACCCTTAAATCTCCCTTGGGGGGCACAGTATAAAACTTTTCCTTTGATAATGGCTATGATTTTTGTTTGAAAATCAATAAATAATATAATGTCTACTCTGTGGAGCTGCCATGACTTTAAGCAGATCTCTGAAAGCTTTGGTACAATTTTAACAAAATTAGTTATTGAGCTTGAATAATATGCATTTAGGAAGGGTTAGAAGACCCACTTGAACAGAGTGTTTCTATGACAGAATTAATACAAGCTACTGTAGCTTTAGCTAAGTGTTCACTGATGCAATTACATTACTTAGTAAACCTTGTGAAGTGATGTTGAACTTGTAATTTTCATTCAGTTTCCTCCCTTTCTTTGGTCATATCTAGTGCATACAGACCTCAAGCTGAAATAGCACTTATATATTAAGTGACCGTAGACTCTTTTATTATAAATAGTATTGTACGAATTTATAGATTATAGGCAGATGGAGTTACAGAACCCAAATAATAGTTTTAAAGGCAGAATAGTAGTCCCTCAAATAGCACCGGGGGAAAAATTCTATTATATATATCTGTGTCTAGCTTCAAATTGAATGTAAACTTTGGGTTTTTTAGCAAAATTAAGGGTTCATGATTCTTTCACTCAAATTCATGTTGGAATCATACAAAACAAAATGAGGGATTGGCCAAAGCCCTGGATATCATGTTGTAAAAAATGTGTACTTATTGCTTTCCTGTTTATTCTTGTCATGGGTTTCTCTGTTTACGTTTTGTTTGTTTTTTTTTTTTTTTAATAAGAGGAAGATTGGCTTCTGTTGGAAGCCTNGAGTTATGATCCCCCTGTGACCGTGATGATGACTGTGGTGAAGCGAGCTGTCCCCTTTGCAGCCCACAGGAAAACCCCCTGAGACAGAACTGCTGCTTAAGTCTTGGACTTACATCTGTGAATGGCTGACCCAACAACAACTGACTGTAAACCTTCCACTTCCCGTCCCCCACACCGTCAGGGGAAGGAGGGGGGCATGGACAGACCAGGGGCTGGTGGTGTGAAAGTGTTTCTAACCTGTTTCTGTTTCTTATTTTTAGGTTTTAGTTTGTTAGTAATAATTTTAGGCATTATTCTAAGTTCTGCTTTGCCCGTGGTATTAATCAAAGCTCCTCTTTTGGTTGTTATCTGTAGCCATAAATTCCTAGCTGGTTTTTTTTTCCCTTCCCTCTGGAAGGCAAAAAGGGGGGGAAGAAAGGCCTTGAAACAGTTTTGCTGGACACCAGGCATTTATCCAGGGTCAAACCACCACAATTCTGTAGGCAAAACATGCTCTATATATCAAGTGTGGCAAATGACCACATCAAAGAAGCACCTGTCATTAGCAGAAAGAATGGAAAGTAGATACTAACTCCAGGAAAAAAATCTCACTTTTAGGTTAAAGCCAAACCATGAAAGAAGGGGGCTGCATATGCAATTAACGCTCTTGTGTAGAATGTAGGCATTTTTCTTAGTAGGTTTAGCCAGAATGTCTATTCCTGAAATTGTTGCCAGACATAGGGCACTTTGGAATTATTGCGTTCTGGTCCAGCAAAGGAGGCTTCACAGAGACAGGGAGTTACATGGGTTTTATTTCTTAAAATTATGAAAGTGTTTGGGCTAAAAGATTCTCAATACAATTAAAATGCATCATGTTCGCCACTCCTCTGAAGGAAGAGTTTGCAGAACAATATAGATTTACAGAACCTCTCAAGTGGTACAAGTTAAAACACGTTTATGTTCTGGCAGGAGCTTTTCAGAAGCCTGCCTTGAATCCTCTGCTTCAAATCACACTGGCCGTCGGCTTTGCAGAAGGTCTTAGGGACTGATCTTCACAGAGATAAGGTAACCAGTTACTGGTGACCAGTTACACCAGCAAGGACTTCACCCCTGGAGATCAGGTAATTTCAGGACGTGAGATCTTTCTTGTCACTGGAAGGAGTTGTTTGCTTCCCCTAAGTCTGCATGGACTTTCAATATTTCCTACCAGCTGATGCTTTTACCTGCAGCCCAAAGGCAGGGTATAAGGAATGCTCTGGAGCTGGTCTGCGATGTCCTTCTGTGCCCCTCTCTGGGGCATGGTTTAATGATGCTCAGGGACCGTGTAACTACCAGTCTTTCCGGAAAGTTACCAAAGGTGGAGGACCTGGCAGTGAGGGTGTTAAGGCTTTGATCAGCTGAAGATCTTTGTCTTGGACATGGCAGTCTGAGGCTGGGAGTCATTTAGGGAAATGATTTCTGACTAGCCGTTAATATTCCTAACTCTATGTGCTAAAATTTTATACCTCAGAAGTCTACAGCCTTCCTTGTACAGAAATATATTTTAAGTGACTAATCATATTTATTTTCTAGGGTAATTTTGCCACAACAATTCTAGACAGTTGGTATTTGAAAATGAAGGCAAAGATTTTTCTCAAAGCAGTGCTGAGTAATTACAGTCTTCCTGGTACTCATATATTGCTCTAACTTAATTTTATTATCCAATGCATCTTTCCTTCTTTCAATTAGCCTCAAGTAATTCCCACACTTGAACCTTAGAGAAGAGTTTCAGAATTATAGGGATGGCATTATACAGCCTATACTCTAGGTTTGTGAGGCATATTTCTTTTAGAGTGCAGTGAAAATAAATGGAATAACAAGTTCTATAGGCTGTTGAAGAGTAGAAATACTTCCAGGTATCTATTGACTTCAGATTGCTGTTTCACATCCAATTAGAAAGACTTTTAATTCAAAAAGATTCTTTACTGTTACAAGCACAAAATTACTCATTTTTAAAGCCTACCTATTTGCAGGATCTTCACTTATGTTCAGATCTGACAAAAATACAGACAGACATATGATTTTGAAAGTTATGTAGTTGGGCACTCCAGTTCTGGGTAATATTTTGACACAAAAAGAATTTCCTATTTGGAGAAGTATTACTAAAAGCTCCAGGTAACTGGGCAGCTATAAGTGGGACAAAGAAATACTGAACCAATGAGGTCAGTGCCATAATCTATTTTCATACTTCATTGTTGTGTTCTTGTGGATAAGTTTGCTCCTCTGCAGCCCTGCCAGTATCTCCATCATGCTTGGACCTGAATAGCTATTTTACCTTTGTCTCGGTGTATTGGGGTGGACCTACTGCATATGTGCTTCCTCTGTCAGCTGTAGTTAGTGAAGTTGTTAATCTGTCCTAATGAAGGGGAAGGCAAGGAACAGGGTGACAGATGGAAGAAGCAGTGACTGTAGTAGTGTTGGTCATCATATCAGAGTGGTGGTGGGTACAAGGAACAGATGGTGATGAATAGAAAAACTGATTGTAATATTATGTTGTTTGCTGTGATTTGAGGGATATTTTGATGCCTTAATAGCACAGACTATTTTGCACTAAAATTTAGAAAAAAGCCTCTAAGTTTAAAGTCCTACACAAACTTATATGAAATCTGCACTGGGATTGGAACTTTAATTTCCTTTCTGATCTGCATATGCTAATGCACATTTGTATATTTACAGTAAGTTTATTAATTCTGTAACCTATTTTCTGTGATGTATGATCATCAAAGAGTGGAGATGACAATGTGCTCATAAACACCTTTTTCCATAACTGTCATCCCATGTCCTATCATAAAACAACATCCTTATTGGTAACAGGAGATACAGACTGAGCTGCTCTCTGCACTGTATGCTGTTTTAACTGTGTAATTACTTCAGTAGTTAACTATGTTAACTGCAATGTGATTTGTGGCTGCATTCTGGAAAGTATCTCTCAGTAAATCAAAGTAGATGTGCCAAGGCTATTACTCAACTTCCATCACAAATATTTACAGGAGAATATCAAGCCCATTGAATTATAGCTACTAAATTGCTGGGAACGTACTCATGAAAACAAATCCTGTTTGTATAAAAAGAAGGCACAATCACTCTTTAAACGGTATGATAAATCTTACTGCTCTGAAAAGGTTGAAAGTCCTCTGCATTTGGCAGAGGTATTGAAATGCATCTTAATAGACTTAAATGTTCAGTGTTGTTACTGACGAACAACAGAATATAATTATTTTATGGTGTGATCAGGTGGATTCTGTGAAATTAAGGTTTGGCTCTGCAGTTGGATCTTGTTCATTGCCAAAAGTCTCATTTCCTTGTGGCAGCAAATCATGCAATAGACTCACAGACAAATATAGCATCAGAGCTATTATCTTATGGAAATAAACAAGAACTGTTTAGTCAGCAGATATATGTTTAATAAAGAACACAGATTACTACAACATTTTCAGAATTGCTGTTAGCTTGATTGATAAAATGGTCCCCTTAAAGAATTTCACTGAACTCAGAAACAATAAAATATAATAGAATCAATATCCCCAGGGGTTTGCACAATACTGTATAATTGAGAGAAATTAGCCTTACCACAGCAACTCTACCCAAAGGTAGAGTTCTATGCAGCCCCTCTTTTAAGATATAGTTAACAATTGAAAATGTGTGCATTTTCCTTCTTTTAAAACTAGTTTTGAAAGAGGAGGCTAATTTCATGTACTGCTCTGCAGGCTCAGAATGCAATGTATTCCTACTAGAATATGAAGCTATGCCAAAATAGCTATGCTATTTCAAAATTCATACTCAGTGGGGTTTTTTTGTGTGTCAGGGAACTTGGGTGTCCCAGGTGAAAACTTTTTTTCTTCTGAAGAAAAGTAGTTAATTTTTTTTTACCCCTTCTTCCTTTTTTTTTTCATTTGTCAATAAGATGTTTATTCTGTCTCAATACCATTGAGAAATAAGAATAAATACCTTAAGGAGTAAACACCTTAAAGAACATCTTGTTTACCATCCATCTACATTTTTATTAGTCTATATGTGCAAGGGAATGGCTAGATACTGTAAACCAGGGAAAGGGGATGAAGTTGTCAAGAATTCATTTCATTCTTACTGTAAGAGTCTCTGTATGGAAAGTTAGTGTTTTCCACCTTTTACAAATTATTAACACATGCTGATATTTAAATTCATAAGGTGTTTCTTGTTTAGGCTTTCACTATAAAAGATTTGTTTAATGACAGCTCAATTCTTCACAAATTTTGTAATATTTGATTGTGTGCTTTCATAATTAGAAGATAAACAGGCAAAAAATATAATAACAACCAGAAATAAGAGCAAGGAATAGACAGTCCTAGAAGTCAGCACCTGTTTGCCACTTTTTCTTCTGAGTTATTTGAACTCCAGAGAAGTAGATTGAAAAGGACTCCACCCTCTCCTACAACAAACAACAAAAGTCCACCCAGGTAATCGACTTCCGCAACACCGCCCTGTCTTTCGGAAGGGTCGGGAGCGGGATTCTCATATGAAGCCCAAGAAATGGTAATCTTGCCTTGTTATTTGTGGCTGTGTGCATTCTAGGGAAATCTATCATATATTACGGAGGAGAGTAAACCCAACATCTGTAATTCTTCTGCCAGAGCCTGTTTAAAATGACCAGAACCTCAAGAAAAGCGAGAAAGCTGCCAGCGCTCCCTTGAAAGCATGACCTCAGCTTATATAGTCTTTTTTCTTGTCGCAAGAGCCTCTTTGTTGTCTTGTCTGTCTTTGGTGCCAACTAACCTTCTCTACTGCAAAGCTCCCCCATTCTGCCCTGCACTCAGGTGGCCAGGCCCAGGGCCATGGTTAGCATGTCCCACTGTTTCAACCCCAAGGGAGACTCCTTTGCAAAACCCTGCACTGCATGGCAAATACCATCCAGCTCCTCAACAGACTAAAAGGTCTTTTGAGGTCTCAAAATTGTTTCAGCCACCTGAGTTCTCCTTTCTGAAGTGAATGCTTTTGATGCCCTGAACACTAGTCCCTAAAGAGCAGCATCTTTTTGAACTGGAGAATCAATGATGTTACCTAGGTGGATTATTTGAAGGCAGTTTTGTTGTTGCTGTGTAACTGTATGATGGGGTGATTTTTCTGATTCATTTGCTGTCCTTTTTTTGTTTTATTATGTTTTATTAACTTGTCCTTTGCTTCTGACAATAGCTTGTATGAGCTTTCAGTTAAATCATCTAGTATTATTACAAAGACATTTGATTAATTGCATTTGATTACATATTGCATTTGATAATGCTTCTCTATGATTTTCAAATGCAAACAGTACAATAGAATATACACCAAAGTACTTTAGCTTAGAGACAAAATGAAATAAGAAAAAAGGCTGGTCTGTGAGCTGTAGTCCTTTGACAACACAAGGACTCTGTGTGGCATATGATATTGTTTTAAGTATAAAGCATGCCTAAAAGTTGCTTATGTTACTTTAATATTTAAGAAGAAGACAGCTGGGTATGAAAGTGGCAGATGAAGCAGTATAAATAATGTAAGCTTGAATGCAGAAGAATTGCAGTGGAAATCAACAACCTTGGGATGTATAGTAGTCAGGTCTTTTAACTCAAGAAATAACATGGAGAAATAACAGCAGAATTATTCTGTGACATTTGCACTCGGAGATAACAGCAGAAACAAGTAGAGTGCTTTGAAATTCACCACCTATACCAGGAGCATTTTTGAAAGTGGAATCACCTTTTCTATCTCTTATTAAATACTAAACACTACTATGCAAGGAAGAAGATTCATTTGAAATTAGGGAAATTCAAGAAGTTACTTTACAGCCATAGGTAGAGAAAAATTCTGTTTTGAATAACAAAAAAAAGTTTTCTCTTTCCCTAAGATTGCACTTTTTGGTCTCAGAGCTGCAGGAAAGGCCAGTCTCTGAGTACAGTGCATTCAGGACACAGCTTCAGTTTGAATTCTGAATTCGGTTCTTGAGGTATGAGGAATGTTCAGAATATTTACATATCTTTATTTTTTCTTTCTTTTTCTTAGAATACCATTGTGCTGAAATGCTCTGTTTCTGGATTGACATAATTGCTCTGCAGGAGCCATTTGAGACTCTCAGGTAATTACAAAACTCTTAAAATGTGTACTGTGTGAATTCCCTTACCTGACTAACCTTCATTTTTAGAACTGTTATATCTGTTGTGTACGCCTGTCATTAAAAACTCTTTCAAAAGCTCATCTGTAAACTAAGAGATTGTGACAGCTTCTTTATTTTTTTTAGCAGTCCTAGGATAACATGTGCATGATTTTCTACAGACCTTGGAATCCATGGGTTTATTCATTGATCATGAATATGTGCTAGAACTGCAAGTTGAAACCCCTCTTGAGCATTTTATTACAGATATTACTGCATTTTCAACTTCACTTTGAGACAAAATAACATCTCAATCATTTTTATTTTCTCCTTGAATGCTCAACACACGGCATTTGACGAAAGATCTGTGAAGGTACCTTCATCACCGTTGTGTTATAGAAAGTAATTTCTCTCTATTTCCCATTTTGGGGGTTGTATGTTTTCTTAGGGAAGCTGTCTATGGACGTGTGTGGTGGAGTGTCCTTGCTGGGCAGCTAAGAGAGTCACAGCAGCTGGCTGAAAGGGGGAAAAGGTGACACAATGAATGCAGGAATTCTCTCCCTTGAGACAGAGAGAGAAACCATCACAAGGACTCACAGAAGTGCTCAGGTATTTTCACAGGGTGGATCTGATGGCACAGAACTTTCATTTTGAGTGATCAGTTGTTCATTTAGGTTATTTTCTTCTTTCGCTACAGTTTTGAATTTAAAAAAGTATTTGTTGACTTACTGTCAAACCCATCTCAAAAAAAACCAAAACATACCAAATTTCTAATAGCTTTATTTAATTTGCTTATTCCCTTTGTGCAATTGGCACAGTTTAATTTTTTTTTTTTTTTTTTT
>VWZF01005259.1:640926-718177 GCA_013396755.1 Sclerurus mexicanus
TTTTTTTTTTTTTTTTTTTTTGCTTTTGATTGCAGTGGGTGGGGGATTTGGAGGGAGGGAAGCAAAGATGTGAGATCTTTAGAAAACTCTTCAGGGACAGGAATTTTTTTATTCCAAGTTTTGACTGCTACTACCATACCAGGTCATAAAAGGAATACATCTCTCCAATCTTGCTGTAATTTGAATGTGAATTTGATCTTCCTAAGGAAGGAAGATCAAATATCTTCTATCCAAGCACAAACAAAGAAAAGGAAGTGGAGAGAATAATACTGCTTGACATTGTCAGAGGTAACATATAACCTGCTGCTGAGCATGTTACAGACATACCTATGTCAATATACAGAGAGTGTGTCTATTATAGTCCCGTCTAGAGACCTCAATCCTTCACTTCAGACAGTAGCAGCTGAAATTTCCAGCTTTAGAGATATAGCAGTAGTTTGACAGCCCTGACCTCAGCCTGTACGCGAGGGATTAAACACACTCATTCAGGCTGCAGACTCTGCAGAGAAGGACTTAGGTAGTGCTCGACTCACTCCCTTTCTCAGTCTCTGTGAGGCTGGAAATAGCAGCAATTGGAGGAAGGAGGCATCAACAGGGGCTTTCAGGGGAGCCTAAGTGCTATTTGATACAACACGCACGGCTGACTGTGGGTCGACCCAAGCTGCCTCTCCTTGTTCTCCACACTTGGTTGGAGCCGAGCCTGCTATTCCTGGGTGGCACAGACAGCTATCATCCATTTGGCTCCGATGGTTTTACAACGCTGGTGATCACAATAAATTACCTGCACTAACGTGAGGAATAACCTGATGAGCACAGTCACATTGTAGCGGAGCTAAACACCACACGAACAAGGAATTGAAGAGCATATATTAGAGATTTTATTTGACAGGCTAATGCACTGTAAAGTTTTGTTGGTCTTTGAGAGAGAGAGAGAGAGAGAGATATTCAGAGATGCACTTGGAGAGGAGAACCAGTGTCTGCTGGAGTCTTGTAGCTCCTCGCTGCAATGTCCTCACGGAACAAACAAGAGATGGAATTGCAGGAAAGGCATGCAAGATTTTTTTCAGTAAAGTGCTTTTGCTTTTCCTTTCCTTTGGAAACCTCTTACAGTAATACAAATTGAAGGTTTTCTCTAGAACTGTTAGGGTTTGTTTTTTGTTGTTTTTTTTTTAATTATTATTATTTTTCTAAAAAGCCCTCTTTTCTAAATCTAAATGTTGTGCACTAATAGCAATTTATTTCTAATTAAAAAGACAAAAGACCTCAAACAAACCCAAACCCTAAAACGTCAATAAACTTTAAATTCCGGGTGATTATGGGTTAAAGGAAAGATATTTTCTCTGATCAACCTAGCTCTGAAATATCTGATCAGGACGAAACTACAGTTGCACTCTGCCCTCACCATCATACAGCTGTTTTTATAGTTGTGCACTGGCCATGGGTAGCACCATAACTTTAGGAGGTTTTATTATCTTTCCCTCAGGCAGATATGAGCATTATATGTTTGTTCTTTATACATTGTTTGAGTCTGGAAATCAATAAGAAAGTTCAGACAATGCAGTAGTCTTATTTCTTCATGTTTTGAAACAAAATCCCTTTGTAATGCCTGAAACATCTTCAAATGTTTTCTCTTGTCCTTTTTACCTTCCAAGGCCCATAATATGCCATTGATTATTTTTTTCCTTTTCTCTTTTTTCCCTTCTGAAGGTATAGTTTCCTACTGAAATCAATGGGGAGTTTGTTTCAAAATCAATAGGGAATTATGGTTCTGAAACTTAACACAATGGTGGCTCCTTAATCATATCAGAAAAGGTGATTAAGATGCTACAAACAAACCACTAATCCACAGAAGCAGGCACAGCTGCTAAATTAAGAGTAACCATCTTTACCAGAGCATAGCTCCATTTAACTTCAGTGGGAGCTTTGCCTGAAAAAGAGCAATAAAAACAAGCAAGAAATGTGAAACAATATCACCAGATTTACCAATCAAACACTTGTTGCTGAGCTAAGATGACTCACCGAGAGCAGATTGGTCTTTTACTGTGCTGGAAACTAATTTCTTGGTTCAAAGCTCTTCTAGTCCTTGGGGACTTGGAAAGCAAGAAACAAATGTGGATGTTTAGAACATCAAGCTTCCTATCCCCAAATGAACTGGCTAAACTGATGAAACAATTCCAAGTCTTTCTCAAAAGACATTCTGAACTTTCAAAAAGCTGACTGGACTTCATATAACAGGGATTTACAGAATTAGAGTTGTGGAATGGAAGCAAGTGGAAGTACAGATTGCTTCTGGTTATTCTAAACCTTCTCCTACTCCTAAGGGGTTTCATTTCAAATATTTTGCATCTAACATTTCTTATCAACTTCCTTTTGCAACCTACACCTCTGAATGCTGACATTTATCTGGGGGTCTCTCCTTTGTTTTTGATAAAACTCTTTTTCAATTCAGGGGACAGAACCTAAAAGTACTCTGGCTAGGAATTTTTGTTCACCAGTCCCATGCTAGGATATATTTTTCACAATTCAGAATTTGTATATGGTGTATTTTTTGACAACTGAGTAATAATAAAGCTCTCTGGAGTAGATTTTTAAAGAGTACAGGAAGGACAGAGTTGTCTATATTTAAATAAAAATGTAGAAACTAAAAACTGTGTTTTTCATTTAAAATGTAGATTATATTTATCTACAGTATTAAAAATACTTTTGAGGAAATTACTCAGAGGGAATATGTAGACAGAAACTGTATGTGTATGGTTGCTCTTAAAGAGGTTGTGCTTCTCTTATTTCCTATATATAGTTGTACCCTCTATGTTAAGCTCTATGCTTAAGGTTAGAAGGCTGGTCATGGAATGAACTTGGCTTTTATTACTTCTTTTAAGTACTTTTGCTTCATCTTCAAAAGTGAGTTTAAAGAGTTATCACACTTTTCAAAGACTGAAAGAATTGGGATCCAGATTATTAGTTCAGCTTGTGAGTCAAGAATGATTCATTTTCTAAAATCTGCTTATATTACTCTGCCAGTAAATACTGAGCAAGGCTTTTGTTTATCCTCCACACGTGGTCACTACTGCAAACACACAAGTTTAATTTGCTTTGTAAGCTTATTACGAGAGGCTCAGTGGAGAATGAGGGCTGAAAAGAACCTCTTGCCTCTGTGGTTTTATTAGGAACTGTTTTCTCCAGAGAACTCTCAGCCTCTCAGATTAGAAATGCAAAGAGACCTTTTACTCTAACAGTCTCACAGTTATCCCCTTAGTAAAGTTTGCTTTTGTGATAATTACATTTTACCATCTACAGTTGTTTACTAAATGAACAGCTTTTCTCTGCTGCTTCCAGCCTTGACACTTTTCCTCTGATAATTTGTGGTTACAAGGAAACATTTAGAAATGTTTCCCTTCTGTTTGTTGCCTTCCTTGTTTTGTTTAGATAGCAAATGATTTTGGTTGTGAGTCTGGTGATTATGGACCACGGGAATAGTTTAGGAATTATACCTGAAGTAATGTAGCATAATACTGCTGATTGCATTGAGAGGAAAACAGCAGGCTCATTCATTTTCCCTGTTAATAGGAAAGGAACCATTAAGGATGGAGTTCCCAGCTTCCAGGTTGCCTTGAAGAGGCAGGACTTCATGACAGTATCCTCCCCAACACTAACAGGTTTCTTTCCTAGGGAGCATTTAATGTGTGAGTGTTTATGTGATAATTCCCTACAAAAATGTTACCTTTTTCCAACTCTGTAGCAAATAATGAACCTCTGCTTGCATGTAAAACTATTATTATATATCAAACCATGATGTATATTTATACCGATAACTTAGCAATAACAAAAAACTAAAACAAACAAAAAATGCCAAACAAACAAGAAACCAAACCATCTCCTGTGCTGGTGGTATCATTGTTCTTTGGAAAAAGAAACAAGTAAAACTTTCAATACATCAAGCTAACCAGGCAGCTCTATATAAAATACAAATAAATATTTTCTCTTTTTAGTTCAATAATTATTTTTCAATATTAAAATAAGTTTGTTTAGGTTTTTTTCATTCCAGCTGATTCCAATTCTTATTTTGGTATCACTGCTTTACATAGAAAAATGTGTACCATAAAAAAACCTTGATGCAAACCCACTTTCACTTACAAGTCAGGATGATTAACATTTCAAATATTTGAGTGTGAATTAAAACCCAGCTCCAAGCCTCTGATTTTTGTGAATGTCACCAGAATTTCTGCTCTCTGTCACTTAATTATGTCTGATCAGTTCTGAAAGAACATACCCAGAAAGAGCTGGCAGAGGACAGAATTAAAGGAAAAACACAGCACTCTTGGGTGATTAGAAATAAAGCTGGGATTTGAAACCCTTAAAATATGTTTTCCTACCTGCACTTCAAAGGCAGCCTTTGGCTGCTGAACAGTTATGAAACTTCAGCCTACTAAGTTTCTAGAAACTTGGGCCATCAGAAATATACAGTGCTGTGTTAAATCTAAAATGCCTTCTGTGTTGTTCCTGTGATTTGGAACTTTGCTATTTCTCCTAATGTAAGTCACCATCGTGGGCACAACATTCAGATTGCGCTAGTAAATTTGTATGTCGAATAAATCTGAGTGTGATGCAAAAAAAAAAAAGTCAGGAAATAGCTCAGGCTGAGATCTTCTATTAAAGTTCAACTGTAAGAAAGTCCTAGCTGTTTTAAGAAGAGGAAAAAGATATTTTTCATAGTGGTGACACATCTAATTGCTAATGCTCTTGTCATCTGTGTTAAGGCCTTTGTTAGAAAGCACATTAATAATTCAACAGTGTTGGTAGTTGGACGAGACACATTTCTGCATCACAGACCCTCATACTCCCTTTCTCCTCCAAGATCTTAGTATAAATTTACTAGGAAGGGTGAATCAGTCTTGTTGAACTCACCTAAAATGGGTTTCAAGCCTGGGTGCAGTTGTCCTGTGCTATCTTGGAGGAGTAGGAGCTCACATATTGGAGAACAAAACACCACCAAATGTGGCACCTCAAATAAAGCCAGTAGACACGACCACATGGTCAATAGACTAAAAAAACAAATGTTTTTCCTTTGCCACAAGGTTATCAGGCAATTCTACCATTTTCCATGCTAAGTCTCAGTATAAATTAATATGTCCATCCTCAAAAGTCACAAATCCCCTTGCTGAGGGTGGAAGGTCTGTGCATGAATCTAGGTGCTGATAGGGAGTCAGGGATCTTAGCACACACTTTTCCTTTCTTTGTAGTACAAAGTAGCTGGCTGCATTTAAGTGTTAGCAGTTTGAGCCCCCAAATTGTCACACCAGGTCTGGACTGAAACAAGAAATATTGTGTTTCTTAGGGCTACTCTGCTTATTGCGACCACTGCATCAAACATGAACATAGCAGTGGCAAGTCTACATTAAAATCACATTAAAAATGCACGGAACAAGAAAGCTGGGAAATTCAGAGATAAGACAGTCCCTAATCCCCTCTCCCTCTATAAGATTCTCAGTTGTCAGAAATCAGGAATCCAGGCACAGCGGCGCTGCTTAAACACCACTGTTAGAGGCTGACAGCAGAGTATCTGTAAGCACAGGCAGTGTGGAGCAATTTACTTGCTTTTTAAAAAAGTAGTTGAACATTTTGCACTTGCTCAGATAGTGCTGAACTTCCATTCATCCATGAAAATAAAAATTCTGAGCTATTTTAGAAGAGCAACTGATATCTTTATACTGATAAATGCTGCAGTCCTGTAACTTAGTGCAGATAACCTCCACCCTAAAAGAGCTTACAGTCTAAACAGACAAAATGAATAAAAGGTAAGACATGCATTGTTATTCTTCCCATTTTAGAGAAGGGGAAACCAAAGCACTGAAAGGTTAAGTGGCTTGTCTCTGGTCACACAGGGAGCCCATGGCAGGGCTGTGAATTAAATGCCTCCTCTTGTAAGAACTGTGCTGTCTCCTTAGGAAATATGAATAGTAGAAAGGAGAGAAGCTGCCTAGCACAAATTTACTGTATGGTACTTGAATAACATGGCAGGTAGTACTGGAGCTGAAATAATGAACTGATAGCTGAGAGTGGACAAAAATGTATTATAACAGTGAAAAAATGTAAGAAACTTGGTAATTTCTTCTGCCTCTCTCAAGCCTTTTTCCTTATGGTAACAAAATGCATGTATTTGCTCTGTCAGTTCCTTCAGCCTTCCACTTGTAAGTGATCTTTACACAAAGCACAGCACTTCTGAGGATACCACATTCCTACACCCATTGCCAAAACTCGCTTCCTCAGCAGGGCAGAGAACGCCTCTTGATGGTGGTGGACTGTGGCCCACAGGTGAAGAAGAACAATCTAAGATAATTCAAATATGTTTCTTATGCGGGGTTCATTATGGGTTTTTTGTTATTTGCTCTAGTCTTTTGTTTTTCTCTTTCCCTGTTGCCATAGGGCAGTTCAAGTACTGGTCCTAATTGTCTTTAGTTCACACAAGTACAAATTCACAGCTTGATATTGAGGCTAATATTTTGTAGACTTTGGTTTTGTTATTTTAGACATATTCAAGTAAGGACTAATTTCAGCAACTGCCAAAGTTACCTGAGCTGTAAAATGCAAGTACATGACTAGTAATTAGCTAAACCTTGATAACAGGTCATCTGATTAGCTAGTGTGAAACAACCCTAACAAGCCAAGAATATTCCAAAGCACCTGATTGAGCTTAAGGACATTTAAACTTCAGCAGCTCTTTTATCTTCCTGTAGAAACCTTCAGCTACAGCATTTCATTGAAATAACGAATAAGAAGCAAATTTTATAAGAAACAATAATTTTGAAGTTTATAGACTAACCTGATTCTTTCACAAGCAAACACTGTTTTTGCATCAGTGTTTCATAGATGCAGCCTTGAACTTCTTGATTAGTTATAAGGCATCTTTTTCCTTTCCCTTCTATTTCTGTAGATTGCATGTTTTACAATGTGTATGGACTTCTAGCATAATGTTCTTTCAAGCTGTTTGCACAAAATACATTGCATTTAGTGCCAACAGGTCTTTGCCTCTCCAGATAACTCACTGAAATACTTAGAAGGATATAATTTTTCCAACAATCATTTTATTGTCAAGATCCCTTTTTTTCTTTCAGCTTGAGATTCCTCCCTAGAAATGACAAAGGGCACGTACTTCAGCTCCTGGTGGTGGTCTTTGGACATGTTTTAAAGATGTAGCTTTGAGGAGTTCCATGTTCATGTGAAAACAAAACAAGGGCACACATCTTTATTAGTAAAGAAATTCGAACATTCAGATATGTTGTCTTTTATTAATCATATTCTGTACACGTCTAAACAGCATTTTTCAGTGATTTCCTACAGAGAAATTTGCTATTTCCTTCTATATTATAGTTGTGAAAATGTTTGTTTGCCTGCAGATTTGTTGCCAGGCTCTTGTTCATGCTAAGAGAAAGAAATAAGAGCAACAAAAGAGCCTAAAAGAAGCTAGTATTTCTTCAGAAAAGTGAATGGACTGGGATAGCTAAAAAACAAGCTTTTCCCTATGAATAAATGCTAAGCAATGAGGGGCTGGGTAATTCAGTGCTTTATCTTTTTGTCTGCTATAACTAAACTAAAAAAATAATTCAATAGAAAATCAGATATGAAATTGCTCTTCCACTTCTAGTGGTGTGAAAGGAAGGAAAAAAGGGATAGAGCAGGTCTTTTTCAAGAAGCAATCTACATGTCAAAAGAAACATTATTCAAATTGTTTGATGAACAAACATCAGCTTAAATTCCTGGATGTGGTGCGTGTGACCCAAGCTTTTTCTCGTCTCCTGTGTGTGAGCATGAACTTGGGAGGCATTTCTCTGCTCTGACACATGCTGACTGCCTGTTCTTTATTGTATCACTTGTTATGCAGAGAAGCACAATCACTGAGATATGTGGAAATGCTATTGCTGCTTCAGAGTAAAAGATCAGCTCAAAAATTTCCCTAGTTTCTCTGTAACTTACTCTGCTCTTTAAATGTCCTGGATTTCATTGCTTGATTTCAACTCCTCACAGTAAAGATTTTACCAAGACTGGGAGTGAAGGACAATAGGATTGCACTGGTACCCTTGGTGCTAGAACTGCAAAGAGCTGCTTCTCATTGTGCTTCATTTCACCTACCACTTCTTTCAGTGAAACAAAAAGCCTCCATTTTTTAACTACCCTTTCTGGCCAAACAGCTTCCCAGTAGCATTTCTCCATGCTTTCTCGAGTGCTTACTGTGACTTGTTTTGTTTTATCTTTCTTTATTTGATTGTGGGCCAGAGGTATGTTTTGAAAACTAGTTTGTGGGAAATCCTTCCTGTGTTTTATACAATTGACTGTGGGCAGAATAGCCTGTGTATTCAAATTAGTTGTCCTCTTCAATCATGTGCTATTACTCTTAACACCATTTGTCTGCTGTTTCCACAGGTGTCTGAAGATAAAATGATATAATCTTAGACCTTTGTATCAGCATACCTGACCTGACAAAGCCTCTTTATCAGTGCACGCCTGCATGTCAGATCAAATGTCTGTACCTAGTGGAAAACTTTCTGCTAGACTCTTGAAACTAATAAAATACATAGGACTTATTTCTGCAGGTCACTGCCTGTGTCTGAGCAAAAGAACCAGCCCTGGTATTAAGTGTGTGCCTAACAAGGGAAAGCTGGGTGTTCCTGGTTAAAAGAGCACACTGCTCTTTCCTCCAGTTTTGTTTATGGCTGGCAACTTCTGAAAAACATTTGGAAAGTTTAAAGAATGGCACAGTATTACACACTACAGACAAAGTTTATTGGCATTTACTTTGTGGTGACCTGTGATCAAAACGTTTAATGCATTTGCGAGCACACACACCTGAAGGGGAAGGTTGGCTTCTAGGAGGTGCTGGCATGATATGCTGAGTGGAGGGGAGACTTCAATAGAGAGATTGGTTTTTTCCCTCCTCTTCTGTTTTCCCCTGCTCTATTCAGATTTTCTGCTGGTCAGAGTCTGCATCTGAGATGTGCATGTTCAGATTTCTGCTCTGAACCGGGAGGGGAAAAGAGGTTTAGATCCGAGATGTAACCTACGCAGTGAGCTCTGGTCACAGGTCGTCTTGGACACAAGATGTTTTTCTATGAAATTCTTGTTCAGTGTTTTTCATTAGAAACTGTTTTGTTAGAAACCAGCAACCCAAGGCAAAGGTAACACACTCTTCCTCTGCATCCCATGCAGCTCTGCCCTGTAACAGTTCTTGGAAATGGTAGTGAAAAGGGTGACCTGGCAGTTCATGATGGACAAGGCAAGAAAAAAAAATAATGCAAGGGCTTTTGAGATGACTGTCTCATTTAATTTCTATATGTTTTGCTTTTCAATAATGGTGCTTGACACTGAAGCACTACTAGCCTTTCTGCTAATATTCAAGGAAATGTTTTTCTTGTATTAACTAAACTTCTGCTTTTAACTTAATGAAAATTCTGCATCAACTTTATTCCATCAAAAGAAAGTAAAATAATTTTCATTTTCTCCACCAGATAGATAGTTTATTCAAGTGAAACTCAATTAAATAGAAAGTAAATTTGTGGGGTTTTTTTTCTCCATTTTGCTGTTTGAAATCTAACCTAATGAGAAAGAAAGTAATTTATCGTCCTTCCAGAAATGTACAGGGCCTTACGTGAAATAATGCATGTAACTTTATTGTAGCTGCAGCTACTTCCTAATTCTTGTTTTTGACAGTTGATAAAATAAGTCTAAACCTCCGCCTACAGAAACAGTTCTAGCTGGCTCCAATAATGCAAGCAGATCTATATGGAAAGCTCTTTTCAATTTTGGGGGAATTCACTGACCTTCTGGTCTACTTGTAGGCTTCAATGAAGATACAAGAGGGGACAAATTTGACCCATTGTTTTCCCATTGTCATTTTCTCTGTGTAGATGTTACATGCTCATTTTGATACATCCCAAAAATTTGCAACTCAGGATACCTAAAACCAGTCTTTATTCCGTTATAATAAACATATGAATGTATATTTTAAATGAGAGGGGTTCTGTTGCATTTTACCAGTTATGAATGTTTTTCCAGTCAAATCAGTGAATTGAATGTAGCTTTGATAGTTTACTGTTTCCTAACACTGCTTAAGCCTTACCCAAGAAGTTTTGTTTTACTCACAAAAATAATGCTCCTGAGATCCTGTGCAGTCCTCAGTTCTTTCTCATTGAGACGACATTAGTCACTTTACAGTTTGGGTCGCTAAAAATAGATTTTTGTGGCATTGGGGAACTTCTGTGCACAAAAGTCTTATCTGTTGGGATAACCTTTTTCCATTCAAGTGGGATTGTACCATGTGCAACTTAATTTCTGATATAATGATTATGAGCACACTGACTCAGGTATTTGTCTCACCTCAGGATGTTCTTATAATTATTTGAAAGGATAATATGTAGGTTTCTCCCAGTTATGTAATTTTTCTATTAAACTTACCTTTTTAATCTCTTTTCCTCAGCGACCTCATCTTTCTATGAATAAACAATGTTGTCAGAGACGCAGAAAATAATACCTTAATGGCTTTGGGAAATGCTCTTGGAAGATGACAGAAATGATATAAGAAAGACATCAAATTGCCAGTATTTGATAAGAAAGAAATAAGTGTATGAAAATAAGTCCTAGTCCTACCTCTTTGTTATCCAACAGGCCCTGGCACTCAGCCTGCTTCCTGAGGGATAGAAGAGGCAACAAAAGCCAAAGTAGATAGATCAGGGTTTGGGGATTTCCTTTCTCAAGGATATTGTATAAATTTGAGATGAGAGATACAATGCTTCTATCTTCAAACTGACTTCAACTGTGATTTTAATGCAGGTAAAAATGGATAGAAATTATGAAATCAAGCAGCAAATGGATTTGGAAAATTGTAGATATGTCGTATCTCTATGCAGAAGAGTGGAAGGTCGTTTTCAATTCAGACTCATTTCTACAACTTGCCATCTCTTTTTGTAAGTATTTGGTGATTTGTGGGTTAAATTTGCTATTTTCAGCGAAATTTTCAGTTAAATTATTCCAATAATAAAGTACTGTATTCTTCTATGCAAGATAAGACTCCTCTTCAAATATCGAATTGTTCAAATGTCTCTTTTTTTTTTTCTAACAACATTTCTAGTTTGATGGTCAGATTGTGGTCCAAAGGTAACACCTCAAAACTTTTCTACTCCTCTCTCATTTCACCTATCTCTGCAAAGTTTCTCACAAATTTATTCCATGCAAAGACGGACAAAAGTAACTTTCCCTGTTTATTTTTCCAGTGCTGTGGATATTGATGTTTCTGGTTTGTTCTCTGCTATTTTTCATAGTTTGGCTTGGACTTTTTGGACCCAGTCTTGATTAATTCATCACTATTTCATCCTCACTCTCCTTTTGTTCATTTCTTCTCACCTTAAATAAATGCTGGTGTTCCATTTGCCTCTGCCTGGGGCGTGTCAACTGTGTCAATCTGTGCTCAGATTTTCTAAAATTTAGCTTCAACCCTGGCTAAAATACTTTTCCAAATGATTTCCAAGCTTTTAGTTTTGTTTCTAGCCAAGTTGCCAATTGTTTCTTATGCTGTCATCCATACTTTGTACTTTCTCTGGCCTTCTTGCCTCTGTTCTTACTAGATTGTCCTCTGACTCTTTCTTTCAATGTATAGGCAGAATTATTCTCCTCATCTTTCCTCTTGATGCTGTAATGTTTTACAATAATTATAAGCAAGAACTTCTGGACCCAAAAACTTAACCAACAATAAGCTTAGTATGTTCAAAGGATGTAGAGATGTAAGTGGATTAGATTTCTCTAAGAATCATAAGTATTTGTAATATGTGTTTAGAGGATCACTATATTATTTTAAAATAGTCATGTGTGAAAAACCAAGGAACTAAAGTAAAAGGCTTTCCCTGAATGTAACCAAGGGTGCAGCTGCCAAGGGAATGTTAGAGACATGTACATGGTAAATTATATCCACACTGATTTGAACTGGTTTTAGAATTAGTCTGTAACCAGAGGGTACTCCCACTGTGCCATGTGTTGTATAGCTAAACAGAAGAAGAATATTTTAGAATGACTAAGGAGAATATTAAAAAAATAAAAAAAGTGTATTAAAAAGAAAAAAGGCAGTAGTTTGCTTTCCAGAGAAGATTCTCAGGTTGTCTCCGACCTGCAGATGGTTTTGCTAAACTGTAGTGATTGCTTGTGCCAAATGAGTACAGGTGACTGACTTCTCCCTGGTAGTGTTTTGTTTCCCTCCTACTCTGGCAGCCCCCCTCAGGCCGGTGTTGGATGGCCTTGGTGCTGCCCACCCTGAGATGACTATTCTATTGCAGTCCTGTGTGACAGGTGAGGGATGAGCCAGAGGAATGAAGAAATTGAAGTGATGGGTCTTTGAGTAGTCAGGGACAAACTAACCAAGAGGTCTGATCCTGATACCTGCTTCCTGCTTTCTTCAGCTGCTTCTCAAAGCTTATTTTTATTGTCTCCCTCCTGCTGTTTGCCCCTAGGTAACAAATATTTAGTTCCCTCTTTCTCTCATCTAATTACCTGCATGTTTTCCTCAAGCTCCTCTCTGTCCCCACCTTTGATACCTGCATTCAGCTATCAGGCAACTTCAGCAGTGCTAGAAGAGCTCCTCCCTGCTGTCCTTGCCCATACGCCTCGGGCCCACAGTGTGCTCACATTGACTACAGAGGCTCATGGACAACATCTCAGCCTCACATATTGTCCTTCTTCAGCACTTCTGAAAAAGAATCCCAAAGATTTTATAACCAGCTCATTCAGCCTCTCCCTTGTCTCAGCCACAGTAACATCCCTCACTCTGGCCTTGACAAAGGCTTCTGCTTCACTTGTAGCTGTGGTGGATAGTGCTGAAAAGATCAGTTTCTTTCATTATCCTTCTCTCACATCTTTTCTTTTCCTATGCTGTATGAGAAATAACTGCTTTTGCCTTCCAGGTCCTTTGGAGTCCAACCCCATCATAGCTGCTTCCACTCATTCACTGTCAGAATGCTGGCTCTTGCCTTTGATCAACCTCTTACAGCAGCCTCCACTACCTACTTGTTAAAATTTTAAACAGCCACTTGTGTATGTACTCCTGAGCTGCCTGTCATGCTTGGAGGAGCTTCTCCACCTGGAAACTTGAACTAAACAGACACTTTCCCTCCCACCATTTTTAAACTGTGAATTCAAAGCCCTAAATGTTGTTGTGCCTTGGCTACTGTCCACAGCATAAGTAGCTAGATTCCTGAAAAGCCTGAACTCATGGTGGTGGACATTTAGCATACAAGCCCCAGAGGGATGGCATACGGCATCAGGGGCATTCCCTCTTGTGTTACCAGGTGCAACAAGTTATAATGGTGCTGTGGGAAATCAAGAGGAAATCAGTAAGAAGTTACTTGTCTTCTGATGATCCCTTGTAATCACCAGTTTAAATCAAGTATTCCTGCTCAGTGTGTAAAGGAATCTCAACAGGCCTTTATGGCGTAATGTAAGATAGGCTTTTCTATCTTTCACCAAAAAACTCTGAATATGTTGCCTCTTTTCCATTCTATAATGCCACTGCTAATTGACTTTTGCATCACAGGTGCTGAAAAGTAAACGTGTACATGATCTAACATTGTAACATGTGATTAACAGGGTAGAGGCAGCTCCTCACACTACTTTTAAAATAAACACAACAGAAAAAGGAGAGACTGCTTGCCAAGGCAGTGAAAAGTATGATGATTACTGAAATTAAAGCATTTCAGCAAAGTTTAAGCAGAAAGGAATAAGTTTAGTGAAAGACAAAATGAAGCAGAGAGGAGTAGACTGAGGGGGAGGCAAAGTCAGCACAGTACAAAGGGGTCTCACTTTGATTAAAATCCTGTCTCGCCTCTGTAAAACTGACCCCTGCCTCTAAACATCTGTGCTTGCCACCATTCTCCCAAATCTGAGTAAGGTGGGGTGTGACCAAAGAGCCTCAGAAAGCTAAAAGCACAAGATTTCCACCACCTGCACCCTCAGTGCTGGGTGGGAGAGCTGCTGCAGCTGGGCCAGGTGGCAGCTTGCTCCTTCAGGCTGCCCCTGGCCTTCCCTACAATGGCTTCAGAGCAGACACAGGGAACTCACAGAGTTTTGACCTTGTTCTCCAGCAAGGTAAAAGAACTCATCTGTTGCATGTAGAGAGGGGAGGAAAAAAAAAAAGGCAAAAAAAAAGAAAAAAGCAAGAATCATTACCATGCTTCATTCTTGCTAAGGAAAAAAAAGGATGAGTCTTTTTATTTGCATGTTAGTAATTTTGTAATAAGGTAATATAATAAAGCCATTTAATTTTGCTCATTAGAAATGCTCAACAGAAGGCATTTTTCTTCCCTTAAAATTTTTATATTTAAAAAAAATTTCCATAGATAAACAATTTTGGCAGAAAAAATGTTAAGCCCAGCGCTCAGTCTGAAGTTGCAGTATTTATCCATTATGAAGAAAGTTAAAATGTGAAATTCTTATTACAGGGAAAATCAATTACTGAATGGAAATATATACATGAATCTAAGTACAAAGAGGCATTGTCTTCAACCAGTAATAGACTTGCTTCAGAACTGTACTGCGAAGAACTGTAGTTGAGGTTGAACCATTTTGTTTTGCAAAGTTGCAAAAGAAAATTACATTTTCAGAATGGTGTAAGAAAGCTTCATCAGTTGAAGGGGAATAATGTTCTTCATTAAACCCAGTGTAAAACATTTGGAAAGCTGGGAAGCTGTTGGAGGAGTGTACTTTGCTAAATAGGAATTCTAGATGTGTGTGGAAAGCTTAAGAGGGCATAACAATGTGGGACAAAGAGAAGGAAATGCTTTCAGTGCAGCAGAAGCAGTGGTGCTCTGCTGATACTAGAAAAGGAGGTAAAGCTGTCAAGCACAGTGCAGGAAAGGTAAAAGAACCCAATAAACGTTTCTGTTCTGATTTGGAAAGAACCAGAGTGATATAGTCGTATCTGATGCTGATACGGACTACTTTCTACTCGATCAATAAACTGGGAGACACTAAATGGCAACTGTCAGAGCTAAAGGGTTTTTTGAATTTACAGGGCCTGATAATGTGCACCTGAGTATTAAAAGGGCTTACTGGGAAATTCACTACACCATAATGCTGATTTTAAAGAAACTACATGAAGAAGTTCCAGAGCAGTAAAGCAAATTCAATGATAATTTATGAAAGTAAATATATTGCCATAAGCTGCGTTGGTAACTTGCTATTAATCTCAGACCAAAACTTGGAAAGGCTGGCTTGGAACTCAAGTAAAGATAAGGATGACAAATATATGTACCCTGTTGTGCCATGTTATTAATTGTTTGAGCGGAGGAGAATGTAAATGTAAAGAAGAAATCATCATCATTCACTAGTTCATTCTGTCAGTGTTTTCCCTTTGCCAGGCTATTCAGTATTTCTAATAATACAGCAACAAACACCACTGGGCAATTCTTTTCATATCCCAGGCATAGGGCATCAGGAAGGTGTTCCCAAGTGTGTGCTCAGAGAGTAGCTGGAGCTGAACAGTGCACTGTTGCCTGGGTTTCATAAGGATGTGCAAGGCTTGAGAGATCACTAAAAACTCACAGCTTACTGAGTTGATTAAACTCAGTCAGGGAATAGAAATAATTGGAAGTGCAGCCATTTTACATGATCAGAAAAAAAAAATCATCTTCTCATACACACTTCCCACAAATATGCTCTTCTGAGCTAAACCTGCTTTCAAAACTATCACTTTCTTCACCTTGAACTTGGATGCAGACTCTGGGTCAAGATTACACCTGCACTCAGGATTTACAGTCCTAATATGCTTCAGAGCTGCTTGTGCTTCACCTCAAAGCACTCAAATAATGTGTGTGCTCCTGTAATAAAACATGTTTTTTCATAACTGATAAAAATCAGACTGTGTGCAAGGAAGACACAGCCATACCCACTGCTGACAGAGATGTTGTCCCAGTCCAGAGTTTGGACACTGAGTCCCTTTGCTAATGTCCTGCTTAGGTTTTTGGCTCTCTGCTTTAGTTTTCTTGAGCATAGCACCCAGTTAGGCCATAAGGATGATTGGGTGCTAATGTTTCGTAAAATGCCTTTACTGCAAATTAGATTTTTATGATATGCCTACTCAGTACTCTACATCTGATTCATGATATGTTACTAATAACAACAGGAATTTCTACTTTTGTTCTGAGTTTGGGTCTGGACACCATAGGCTAAGCAGACGAGTTGATGCGTAACCCCAGAAAAGAAAGATAGAGAAAGGCATGTCTTGAAATCTCTGTGGAAAGATAATAAAAATGTGGGGTTTTGTCCTGACATTGTCAGTGCATCATCTCTAAAGAAAATAGAACTATTTTTATGTCAGTAAAGCCTACAGCAAGTGTCAGTAATGGATAAAATATGAAAAGTAATTTTTAATAAGTGCGAATCAAAGAGGGATTAGAAAAGCTCAGGGGATTTGGAGATGAGACTTCAGTTCAGGGAATTCCACAGCTCAGGGGCATAACAGGTGAATGCTCTGCTACTCATGGATGAGAGACCTGGCAAGGGGGCTGATGAATTTGAGATTTATTATTAGAAAGTAAGGACTGAGGGTATGTATCAATGGCGACCGGTTTTGATAGGTATGAAAGAGATGATTCAGACGGGTAATGAAAAACTCAGAACAAAATTTTAAAGTCAATGCATTGGCTGATAGGAAGCAGGTATAAATCTGCCATAGCTGAAGTAATGCAATTGGATTTATTGCCATAAGAAAACATATGGGATGCAGCATACTGAACAACGGGGTCATTTGTGAATAGTGTTCCGTATAGTGTATGCCTATTACTGTAATCTAAAAGCCATAAAAATGGGGTTTAGAACAGGGCAGGCAACACAGAGAGCAGCAGTAATACTTGCCTTACACCTGCGAAGTGGAAACATGTCACCTAAGAGACTGTTTTGAGAAAAGCTTTTAAGAAGTTAACAGTAAATGAACTGAGGAACCAAAGAGAGATACGAAGTTGAAAGTTTTGGAGGATTCATTAGGTGTACACAACTGCCACCAGATGGGAAAACAGAATATGACAAACAGTGTGCAATGAAAGACAGACAGGAAGGGGAGGGTGAATTTGGAGATTTGATCTTAGAAAGCACTGTCTTATTTACCCATCACAAAGAATGCCTTCTAGTTCCTTCGTGTGTGGAAATGTGCATGCCTTTTTGTTCCCCTTCCCTCCATCCCCCTCCCTCCCTTGCTTTTTCTTTTAGTGATTGACAGCCCATGGTTTGAAGTGAAGCTTAGAGAGAAATCCATAGCTTTTTCTGGTCATACATTATGAGCTGTATAATTTCTTGAGAAAGACTTTTAATGTAGTAGGGGCCTGCGAAGAATTTGGATATGAATCCTGCACAAAAGACTTTTGTACACTGTAGTAGGTAAGAACCAGATCGCTGGGATCAGTACTGAAACTGTGTATTGTTTAAAAATAATGTTGACTTATCACTCTTTGAGCAGTGGCTCAGATAACATTTATCTAAAGCTCTAATTTACAATGTTTTAAGTTCTTGTGCATTTTCTTATCATCATTGTTGATTTAAATTTTTTATATTTTCCATGACTTGGAGAAATAGGCATTAAGTGGTGATTTTTCTGTCCCTGGATGGAATTCAATAGTGGAGAGTCACAGCTGCCCAATATTACCACTGCCTCCTTTTTGAAACCTCTTTTGTGACAGGTTTGTGATCAAGATGTTGCATTTCAAAATAATGAGATATTTATTTCTGTGAGTAACTAATCTGTATTGTATAAAGAGTATAATATTCTTTATCCTTGAAGCATTATGCATTAGAATATTCCAGCATTTCATTACCAACTCTTCAAAGGTTTTTCGTACTACGCCTTGGTGAATCTGGTATCTTATGGAATCATGATCTAGTGTTGCAATGCGGTTTGTACTTGTTCTGGAGCAGGTTGTGAATGGAGTTACTAGATGACTGCTACATCCATACCCAGCAGGTACAGCACTGAGCTGTGTGTGGCTGCGATTCTACTGCCTTGGCATCCTAGAAGTGTGTTTGCAGTGGCCTAAACTAGAGCTAGCAAGGAGGGATGGTCCTGAGCTGATCATCTATTTGGTCACAGAAAGGATAATTCCTACATGACTTTCTTACTTTGTATACACTAGCACATTGTGGATAATTAGTTCAGGAAATGCAGCATATTCTTTTTTAACTTCTAATCGAGATAATAAAGTAATAATGTCCCCTAAAACTGTTCTAGCTGGCATTTAATTTTCGTTACCATGCCATTTTACTGCCCTGTTATCACCCATTAGAGATGAAAAAAATATTTAGATATTTGCCAGTCATTTTTGATCTCTTGATAGCTTTGTAGCTCTGTTAAGCAAAAGGGGTTTTTTTGTCCAAAGGGTAAAATAAGCTATTGTATAAGATCACTGTATATTTCTGTTTATAGGGAAATGAGAGTGTTTTGCTAAATAACAGGTAAGGGAGCCTTTGAGCATTCTGAATACTATTTCGGGTTTATTATTTTTTTAATATTTTAAAAAAACCCCACTTATAAACATGTCTATAAACACATTTAGGTGCCTAAATCCTACCTATATCAGAGAAATTTGGAAGTCTACACATATTTGCAAAAATGCATTTAATCACCTGCTTACTATTTCCACAACACCAGGAAAACCCAGTAGCCTATAACAATATTTTGACTTCTTCAGCCATTTTTTATGACATGCTCTTGACTGGAACAGACAATTTTCTATCAATACTTGCCAAAGTGTTGCTTTTGATGAAATTTAAATTCTTTATTTCCTTCAAGTTTTCTAATTTTACCAAATAAATGTGGTTATTTAGATAGCTTAGATAATCTAACTCTCCAAACACATTATTGTGCTGCTCGGCCACTGTTTAATAGAGGAGTTTTTTCTTGAAAATTGAGCAACTTGCACTCAATGTACTTTTTGTCAGTGTAGGTGTGTGATTTATCTTGGCTAAAGCTTAAGATCCCCTCAGGAAAGCTTTGAGGAGCTTTGACCCACTTTAGAAAAGTATGGAGCTCATTAGGCTGTTGCTATTAAAGGTCACATTTTGACTCCTGATTATTTGTAGAACTCCAACAGATGGTGTGAATGAGCAACTTTCCTTCTTTCTGGAAAACCTAAAATGAAAGAGCTGATAAGTATAGGAGGAATCTGCAGACTGGTGAACTGCTGGGAGAAGATGAGTAAAAATTGATTGCCTGTCATCTTGTTGAGTGTGACAACAAAAGGATATGAAAGTAGGTCAATAGATATCTTGTACCAAACAAAAGATGTGGGATGGGAGAAAGGCAGAAGAAGAAAGCATTTGTAACCCAATCTACAAAAATTAGATTTTTTTCTAATATCTAACATAAACCTGGTCTCTTTCAGTTTGAAGCCATTCCCACTGCCCTATCACTACATGCTCTAGTAAAAAGTCCCTCTCCATTTTTCTTGTAGGCTCCTTCAGGCCCTAGAAGGCTGAAACTAGGTCACCCCAAAACATTCTCTTTTCTAGGTTGAACATTCCTAATTCCATGCCTTCATGTTTTGTCTAGGTATTACTGTGCAGTTGCTTGATTTTTGTATTCTCTGGATGCCTTTCTTTGGCCTGACTGAAGCAGATTGTGTTAATGCATATGTGACTGAGTATGACCCTATTATGATGCTCTGTTTGTACTTTGTGGATGATTCTCCTCATCTATTCCCCAGACATGTCACACCTGTCACCTTTGCCAGCATTTCTACTCCTTCAACCACCAGGCAGCACACACCTCACTCGATGGTTACTGAATCTCATCAGAGCAGAGCAGCATCCAGAAACAGGAACCATCGCTCAAGAACACCAGTGTGATGAAGAGAAAAGCATCAAACATATTGGCCGTGGTGGGAATGCACTGAACACACATCGCTGTCACGTAGGTTACATATTTTGCTAAAACACACGGCTTTAGGGTGAAGGGGTCAGGTGCAGATGGAGGTCCTGTTGAAATAAGGGGATGTGCTTGTCTTCTCTGCCTTAAGGATACAGATGTATGGATCAGTAACAAAAGGAGCAGAGGATGTGAGAGCCAACGGGGTGGGTGCAGGGCACTGCCCCCATCTCACAGAGCCACACTCATGCCCTGGGGTCCTGAGAGAAGGTGCTGCTCCCCTCAGCACACAGGGATGACTGAGAGTGGAGTTTCAGGTCCATTTATAAGTCTCTTCAATTACTTTTTTACCCTTTTTCTTTTTCTTTTCTTTCCCCTGACAGAGACAACTAAGCTGTTCCTCCTGCATACTTTGAGGCACTGTGTGACTGCCCCTCTGTTCCTGCCCCTCTGTGAGTACTTGAAGCAAGTACCTGATGCAGAGCCAAGAGCACGGCGTGCCCTGATTGTTGGGGCTGCAGCACACTGAGCTGGCACTGGGAGGAATTGCACATGCAGCTCCATCCTGTGCTGCTCAGCGTGTGCAACCACCTGGGCTTTGCATTGTGAACGCGACGCGATCAATCATTAATTAGTTATGCTATGAATTCATAGTTCGTATGGCTTAGCAGTGAAGGTCAAACGCAAAAATTTGTTAAAGTGCCCCCAGTGAAAGGGCACGATCAATTGTTGTCACATTTTAATTAACATTCTTGTAAATGGTTCTTTCCCTTTTTTTCTCAGCCCCCATCCCCAGCATTCCTATTAGACTAGACCATCTGCTTAACCATGCTAGTTATGACCTTCAAAAAGAAGTGAATGTACATATTTATGAGTTTTTCCTTTCTTTTTAAGATATACTATTACAGAAATTATTGTAGTGAACATTTGAACCTTTTAGTAGATCCTTTAATAACATGAACCTTACAGCTATTAGGGCAGTGCAGCAGTTTTCAGAAAAATAAAAGTCAATCAAAAAGTTACTTTTCTGATAAACACTTAAAAAGGCTGAGTTAAGGAAAACATGGATGAAGATTCTTTTAAAATCGCAACTGTGTTAAGAAGTAGAATTCACTATAAATGTGTAGAGAATATTAATGGAAATTATCACCTACATTTCTAGGTTGGGGTTCCTGGCTTGAGACTACAGTACTTTAGTCACAGTCTTACCAGCAGTGGACTGATGCCACCCAGATTTTTATCTTAACTCATGGCTATGTTAAATGGCACAATTTAAGCAGTATTGAACTGGACCCTTGCATCTTAAATAGGAATATTTATATATATATATATAATATACAAAAATATTCCTTTTCCAGTGAGTTCACATATCTATATCTATCTATATATATATATATATAGACATGTTAGCTCACTAGATAAGATAGCTGTCTCACCTGACTGATTCACTATTCCATCTATTCTTCTAAAGGCTCCTCTGCTTATCTAAGAATTCATCATGATTCTTTGAATGGTCATTTCTTCAAATAAATAAAATATTAGGGAAGCTGCTGCAAGCAGAAATGTAGCTGTGCATTGTACTCATTTCTTTTGTTGTCTGACTTGAAGCAGGTTTAGTGTGGGCTATATCTTTCCAATTAGCATACAGTAGGAAGGATTTTCTTAAACAAGACATTGGTTGTGTGGTGACAAAAAGCTGGCCAGCTCTCTAAGTAAGCCACTGCTATAATTAAAGTGGAAAAGCAAATCAATTTTATGAAACATGGAAAATTTGAAGCCCATTTCATTTTGCAGTAAAATGAATGTGAAACTAGGTTTTCACAGAGGAAGAAAGACTTCAAACAGGTTACTACCGAGTATTTAAAGCATGGAGTGAGGATGGCTGAACTAGATTCTATACTTTGCCTCTTATGAAGCACAGAGGTTTTATTAATTTTCGCCCATTCTGATTCAAACAATTGTTATTTCAGATCTGAGAGATTCTTTCCACAACCTGTCCTCTCCATCCAAGATTTCTGTGTATAGGAATTCATCCTAGCAAATATGTAATTGAAATGTATTAATTTTCACAAAACATTCAGCTTCAGCCAAATTGCATTTTTTCTGAGCAGAAAAGAATATTAAGGAAAAAAAGTGATGAGTTGTAATTATATTCTATACATAGCTTTGGGAAGAGAGTATACAAAATCATGATGGCAAATCAGAGAGTCTGACTTACAAAATTTTTTACTGTCCTGCATAGAATAATAGTAAACCTCATCTCTCTTGGAAAGACGTGGCACTTGTCCAGACACCAGATGTGGTCTATGTCTCTGTATATAGCGGTCACAAAATGATCAATATTGAAAGTTCAATGGAAGCAGATTGCATGCATAGCGTAATTAGGTTGCTTAGATGACTGGCCCTTGAATAAACCAATTTCTAATAAACAGTGAATTGATTTGCTTATTCTCAGCTTCTCCACATTATACATGCCACTTATGTATTACAGCTCACATTTTCTTGTGCCAGGGTAAATTTTATGTGTGAAATATCCCAAGGTAAGATTTTAGTGAGGAAAGAAGTTGGACCAGTGCAGAACCCTTTAGAAAATATCCCCCATTGGAATTTTGCCATTTTAGTCAGCAGATTACTGGCGGTTACTGGTGGTTTTGGTGATTTTAAATTTCCCTCTCCCAGCCCCTCAATCCTTTCTTGGCAGCAGAGTAAGACTACTTTTCCCACTTTGGACGTGGATCTTGCTGTAGTTATTCCAGTGGGGCAGTCTGAGTACAAAACTGGTAAGGCACATGCCAGTGTATGAAGCCTGTGCTCAAATGCACTGTTGTACATCATGTAATATTATCAGGATGTCTTTTGTCAGAACTATTAAGGCGGGTCTTTCATGAATGAATCAGGTTAACTAAGCTGTAAGGAAGGCTCTGCAAGCCAGGATTGCTCAGTTGTCTCGTTGGCCTGGTGGAAAACAAACCTGTTAAAGCAACGTGTTTTCTGCCAGGTGATTGTGCTGACCTGCCTCCCTGGAGAAAAGCCTGCACAGGAGACAAGGCAGGGGAGCAGTCAGGAGAGGCAGGTGGAGGCAGGCAGCATGGGACTGCCTGACCTTCAGTGGATGCGGTTCAACACGTGGGAGATGGTGTCTCAAGGCAGCAAGCAGAAGAGAAAGGTGAGCTGGGACTGGCACTCTGAGCCTCGTGTCAAGGCATTGCAGGCAGCCTGTGAGCTCATTGCCCTGCAGCATCCGAGGTACCTCAGGGGGGTTAGCTCTTTCCTGGCTGTTTCCTGCGGCATCTCCTCTCTCGTCTTCTCTGTGTAAGACCTGAAATTCTGAATGTCTGTTTCTTTTTCCATCATCTTTTCTGGAAGAAGCTGAGAGTTTTTACTCTTTTCTGTGCAGAAGTCAGGAGGAACCTGAAAAGATATAATCTTTCCTGCCATTTCAGCTTTAACTGTTCTGAGTAGTATATGCATATTCACTTGTGTCTGCAAAAATTACCTCAGGTGGCCAGCTATCAATAGTACTTTCTCAGGGACAAGTGGTATCCCTCAGGGGTCCATATTGGGACCAGTGTTATTTAATATCTTTATTATTGATACAGATGAAAGCATCGAGTGCACCTTCAGCAAATTTGCTGTGACACACCTGAAGGACAGGATGCCATCCAGAGAGACCTAGACAAGATCAAGAAAAGAGTTTGTGGGAATCTCATGAGGTTTAATAGAACGAAGTGCAAGGTGTGCACCTGGGTTGGGACAACCTCTGGTATCGACACAGGCTGTGGGATGAACAGATCAAGAGGAGGGCTTGGGAGTGCTGGCGGGTGAGAGGCTGGACATGCCCTGGCCATGTGCACTGGGAGCCCAGACACCACCCATGTCTTGGGCTGCATCCAAAACCATGTGGATAGCAGGAGAGGGAGGGGATTCTGCTCCTCTGCTCTGCTTTGGTGAGATCCCACCTGCAGTGCTGCCTCCAGCTGTGGGGTCCCAGAACAGGAAGGACATGGACCTGTTGGAGCAAATCCAGAGGAGACCACCAAGATGATTAGAGGAATGGAGCACCTCTCCTACAAAGAAAGGCTGAGAGAATTGGGATTGTTCAGCCTGGAAAAGAGACAGGGATGGTGTAATTTCAGCCTTCCAGTACCTGAAGGGAGCCTACAAGAAAGATGGAGAAGGACTTTTTACAGGGGCATGTAGTGACAGGACAAGGAGAAATGGATTCAAACTAAGAATAGGTTCAGATTAGATATCGAGAAGAAATTCTTCCCTGTGTGGGTGGTGAGGCATTGGGACAGTCATCCAGAGAAGCTGTGGATGCCCCATCCCTGGGAGTGTTTAAGGCCATGTTGGATGGGGCTCTGGGAAGCCTGATCTGGTGAAAGGCATTCTTGCCCATGGCAGGGGCATTGGAAATAAGTGATCTTTGAGGTGTCTTCCTACCCAAACCATTTTGTGATTCTCCCTACATTAGTTTGTACAGACTTGTGGATTGTATGTAACTGAAGCTTGAGGTTTAAGATACACTTAAAATTGCATTAATTAACACAACTTCTACGTGCATAATCAATTGGTACTCCACTGTCTGTTGTCACAAGGTGTCGACTCCAACATACAAGGTTTTCTGCATGATATTACATGATGGAGACTTGCATTTTGAAATACTATATCTTCTGAATAACAAGGAGAATAACCCTGAACCTGTACCCACTCTGAGCCTCATAAGGGAAGATTCAACATATAAGGGACTCACAACCATTAATCTAAATTGCCTTTGAGTCTGTTTATACATATAGCTTCAATTTCTGCTCTTGTCTTTGCCATTTGTTTTTCTTATTGTTACCTTTTCTTTTTTTTTGAAATTTTGCCTTCCTGTCCTTTGCTTGTTTGCTGCCTATCGTTGTGCCTTTCTGTAGTTTTGCATTCTTTTTTGTTACTTTTAAAATCTTCATTGCCTGCTCCTTTTCTTCCAAAGCATTTCTTTATATGAGTTGTAGTGTCTGCCATATTTTCATTCCAAGGAGAGATTCTGTTTACTGAAGCAACTCCAGCAACTTTTTTGCAGCTAGTGTTCACTCACAATAACTCACTGCACAATCTGAGTTTTACATCCCTGTAAATTTACGTGTTCAACGTGACTTTCTTTTCTCCTCTCTAAACTATTTATTTAATGATCTAAGGTTATATTAACTTATGTATCAGTGTGTAAACTGTAAGTCATAAAAGTTTTTCATATTCAAGGAGATAAACACAACCTCTGAATGTGGCTTTCTCTTGAATAATTCCCATAAAGGAATTTTGTTCTGTGTTCACTGGGCATATGATGCATATTTTATTTCTCTTCAGTAGTTTTAGTTCTTTGACTGCAGCCTTCTGCAAAATGTTTTCATTTCAAGTATAATGACTCCATCCAAGCAGAGAGTACCACTCAGGGTTTATTTCCTTGTCAAGATTTGGAGTAACCTTTTGTGCTATCTTATATCAACTCATTCCAGGAGTATTTTGCAGATGTGTTTTTAGACTTCATCTCTATTTTCCTTTTCCTGTTCCATAAATGCTGATATTTACTATCCAGGGCCATAATTTTAGGTCCATCTGTTTTAATTCTTTATGACACTGCCTTCTTTTATTAATTATTTGCTTAGTATTTTTATTAATATTAGTGAAGATATCTTAACACTCTTTTTCTCAGGTCTTGATTTCTAACACCATTATTCTTTAACCACAGATTATGTTTTCATAAACTCTCTAATTCAACAGGACTTCAACTGGATTTCAGGTTTGTTGAAAAATTTTCACAAGTTTCTTACTCAAGTTTCTTACTCTCCTGGTGCTCAAGATTAAATTCTTCACTTTCTAAAATAATTCTTTTAGACAGCAATATTTTCAAATTTTTATAGGCTAAACTGGTAATTGGTTTTGACTTCTTTAATCCATCTATAGCCTGCTAAACAATTTTTGAGTATCTGAAAGGTTAAGAGAAGAAAGTTTTCTTTAGTGTATCTCTACCTGCTTTTGTAAGAAGACAGAGCTCTTATGTGAATTTCTTACAGTTGTCTGCTGTACTTTCTAGATTTCAGAGATCCATATTCACTTCATTCCTCATCTTTCTCTTTTGTTCTGTTTTTAGATTTGTTCTTCTGCTCCTTTCTTATCCTAGATCTTGGCAGGGTCTATAGGGACAGACGGTCACTACTGCCTGGTGCCTGGGGATTCAGGAAGCAGATAGCTGTGATGAGGCAGAGCTGTCTAGACTTCTTTTTATTTTAAAGAAAAATCATGGGATTTTAGATGATAAACTAAGTTGCGTTAACTTTCTAAAGAGCCAGACAAGCCAAGTTAGGCAGTAAAGGAGACCAAAGACTTTATAAGTGACTTCTTCCCCAACCTCAGGGTCTTCCATGGAAAGGTCTGTGTTTCCAAGCTGGATTTTAGCCAGCTTTGTATTGTAGCAAACCCTACAGCTCCCTATGGGAGATCAAATGCCAGTAGGCTTTTTGCACCATGTCCTCCCAATATTTTCTAAATCTCAACATTATTCTTCTTGTCCCTGCATTTGCTCCCTTCTTTCAGCCCTTGCAGGGGGCTCAGTGGTTTCTTTCCACCAGAAAGGCCACCTGAACCAGTTGTTCTTTTTGTCTCAAAATAGCAATATATACAAATTTAGAACAGGCAAAATAGAGAGACAATTATAGCAATACTTAACACATAGTTGACAAAAAAGTTGCAAAAGATGCAGAAGATTTTCTCTGTCATGTTATTAAAACCATCAGCGACAGCAGCAGCCCTCTCAAACCATCCTAAGGCCAATTATCAGTGCCATTATTATTCTTGCCATGGGCAGGGGCACCTTCCACTAGACCAGGCCTCATCTGACTTGGCCTTGAACACTGCCAGGGATGGGGCACCCACAACTTCTTTGGGCAAGCTGTTCTAGTGCCTCACTATCCTCACAATAAATAATATCTTCCTTATATCTAATATAAATATACTCTCTCTTTATACCACTCCCCCTTGTCCCATCTCTGCATGCTCTTGTAAAATGTATGCTTCCCAAAATTGTCTATTTCCCACAAATAGGTCTCTGTCACTGAGAATTCTAGGTTACTGCTTCCCCTTGGTATTTTATGAAAAATGAGATTAAATATCCATAACCCTTTGGTATTTTACAAATTTTTACTCAGGATTTTTTTTTGTTTGTTCATATGAAAGCTTTTTTTCCCCCTCCCATCCTTCCTCATTTTAAATTTGTTTGAGTTGGTTTCATTGCTGGGGTTTGGGTTTGTTTTTTAGGTTTTTTGTTTTGAAACTAATATGTTACCAATTATTAAAGCAGAGAAGAGGAAAACCCTATAAACAGGAATTTGTGACTAATGTTAAATATTAACATTGATGCTAATTTACACTGCTTTTATTTTAGGGACACTGTGTTTTTCTTCAGTGATAGAGAGGATAAAAATTCTTAAAGGTGAAAAAATAGAAAGTAGTATAAAATGAAATTGTCAGTGGGAGAAAGTTTCTCTCGTGCTCTGTGTGTTACTGCTACATTTTGTGGTTCATCATGTACTGCAGAAATAATTTCTTTTCACAGGTACAGGTGCTTTTAATGGCTGTATTCTGATGATGTTTTGATAAATATTTTAATTACATAAATTTAATTAAGACTTCTGAAAAAATCCAAACAAATAAAAAAAAATCCCTTGGATATGCTGTGCATAGACCAACTTGTGTCCTTAAATGTGCTGATCAACATCTGTGGTGGAGAATCTGTGCCTTCCTTCTGACACTCCCCCGGGGGGTTCCTGCTGCAAAACTGATTAAATTGAACAGAGATAAGACACTTCTAAATAGTCAATAGAAACTGTTCCTGTGGAGGCAGAAAAGGTCATGGAGAACAGTCTTTTGTATGTAAGATACTTAGGAGGTGTTTTTAATGGGGATTAAAGTAACCAGTTGCAATGGATTGTGCGTGTGCCAGAGTGGGCACATTAAGACCGTGGGTGAGATGGATTATTGGAGCCCAGCAGAGCAGCAGTCCAGGGGGTCTTGCCTGACCTAGCTGAAGGTGTCATTGCAAGGATCTTGGTGGGTTAGGAGAGTTGATTCTCTCCTCCCTGCAAGCACTAATTTATGTCAAGATCTCAAAAGTAAATCAGTTTTTTTTTAATAAACACTCTGCTTCTTCCTGTCTGTATTACAGGTTTCAGGTACATACTATAATCTGAGCAAAAGGGCAGAATCTCAAAAGAATTTGGGGCAAGTTAGGCATTTAACAATGGACTTTTAAATTTCAGGAGGGTATGGATTTGGAAACAGAGATGACTTGATTTTCCAAAACAAGAGCTGTGAATCATTTAGCACTTCTCAAAATCTGTGCAACCACGTGAGAACTGATTGATCTGTGAAAACCTGGTTCTGACTTTTGCTACCTCCCAGTGTAGGAATCATCTGCCTCAAGGTTGAATGGCCAGTTACAACATGACTCCACAAAACATTTCAGGGAAATACAAAACATTTGCTCTAACTTCTGAGACTGTCTTCTGCTCAACGAAAAAAAGAGTCAAAATGAGATAACTCATTCAAAGGAGCAATGCTTGAAACTGGATATCATAATTTACATCTCTATTAGCATTTCTATCCAAGTTTTCTTTCTTTCTTCCAAATTATTGCTGTTTCTGGAACACGCTAAAAATTAATATGTCAATTATTTGGGTTATTTTCCATTGGGAAAAATGCCTTCTGCCAAGTGTGTAGCATAGAAAGCCCTGTGCTTGCTGCCTGATACTGTACTACACACAGTAAACAATTTAAAAATGTCCCATTATATGACTGTTTCCTCTCTCTTCTGAACAGAGTTATTTTTAAAACTACGTATTGATTGCCTTCTTTTTGCTTTAAAACTCCCTGGAAACGACCTCCTCTGTCCTGCAAGGACCCCTGTTTGTAAATGGTGGCTCAGTTTCACAGGTAAGTGAAAGTCTTCTATTGATCCCTGAAGGACCACTGATGAGTTCCTCAGGGACCAGGGGCCAGAACAGGAAGCACTACTGTAACAAGCACCCTTTGAGAGAAATATTGTGTGAAATAAAAGAGAGAACCTGGAAAATATCTTTAAATTTATACTGCGATCAAGACTGCAGATAAAGCACACAAGTCTCCTGGACTTAGTTATATTTTTGTTATTCGATAATACATTTTTGTCATTCAATGATTTGATTCAATCCCAAATCACCTGGGATACTGCTGTAGGAAACCAAAAGAATAGGAAGCCACAATCACTTTAGAATAATTCCTATGGAATCCTGGTTTTAGTTTTAAAAAATTTATGATTTTTCCTCCATTGAAAAGATGTCGTTGTGGGAAGAAGTCCAGAAGCATCTGGGCTCTCAGCTGGAATATATCCTCATTTTAAAATAAAAATTCTTTAGGTGCTTCTTCCCCCCTAATTCCTGGTGAAGAAGTTGGGGTGTTGTCACAAAAAAAAACCCCAAAAGTATGAATACTTTTTTGAGCAACTCAACAGATATATCAGAGCTGCATATCAAATTAAATATTTCATGGTGAAGGACACAAGAAGGAGATCAAATTTTGGAGACTTAAACATTCCGCAAATGTTGACTTTACTAAACATGGGATTTTTCTTTAATATGGATAAAATAGATGAGTATTATTATTTAAAATGAGGCATTACAAGGTCAAAAGTGCTTTCTTACAAGGTTGGATATATTTGTGTTTATTTATAAATGGACTGAGAGCATTTGCCATTGTGTCTCCCTGAGTTTTGTCAGTTGTGCTGTGACAAAGGTGGTTGCTTTGGAAATAAAGAACTATAGATTTATATTTTTTTTACATTTTCACAACACTAGGTGTATGATTTCACATAGATTAAAAGTAATTTCCCCAGATGTTTCTTGTAAAATGAAAGATAGAATTATTGTACAAATTGTTTCCTTACAGAAGCTTTGAAAAAAAAAAGCTCAGAATTTTCATTTCCAGTAATTCTTGTGTACACCTATCAGCTGTATTTGTGTTCCAGACTGGATTGAAAAATCAATGCAAACATTTCCAAAATAGTCTGTTCAGTATGGTAATTGGCCAATATTGTTCAAAAAACCCAAAGATGTTATATGGATTCTAGTACTTTACCACAGTAAATGTTACTGTTAAATTTGTGACCTCAAAAGAAGGGTAACAGATAAAGATTAACCGAGATCAATAGAGAGCAACATGGATAGAATTCAGAGAAATACCACATCTACTCTTTTTTATAATTGTCAGGGAATGCTTGAAGCAGTTTTAACAAATATAGCTCCCTATGAGCAACTTCTGGAAAATGCAAAATGTTTTTTTGCATGTTGCCTGAAGTAATAGCATTTTACCTCTGGTTATGAGTTTAAATGTATTTAGAGAGCAGGAATTTATGTTTCTGGGTGTTCTAACTTACAGGTGCCTAAGTATATTGCTAAACTTGTTTTTTCAGTATTTTCACCTTTCTTGAGAGCGGAAATCAACGTATCTCAACACAGTCTGAAAGTTCTGATGTGAAGTGACATGGCTCCAAATTCACAGAGCCAGAGAAGAGCTGAAGTTGAATGGGACCTCTCATGATCATCTGGTCCAACCCATCCTGCTCAAGGAGAGCCACCCAGGACCAGCTGCCCAGGACAGTGTCCAAACAGCTTTTCAAAACCTCCAACTCACTGTGTAAGGAGAAGGGGTTAGGAAACAATGAGGAGAGAAATAATATAATAGTACAGTATCAGAAATACTTATAATGATCTCTCAGGAAATTTACACATTGCACTTTGTGTAACCATGGCAGGTGACATCAAGAGAGCATGGATGGTCATACACCTCTATATCTGTAAAAAAGGAAACACAATTCCATAAGTTTTTAAATACTCAGACTCACAGGTTGTGGTGATAAGGTGTGTGAACTTGAGAAAATGAGTGGCAAAATGGGATACTTTTTACAAAAGTGTTTTTTAAGTCTACTGAAGTTGACTGCAGTAGTTTTGGTAACGTGTCATGAGTCTAACAGGAACAGTAGAATGAGGCAGAATCCCCCTTCAAAAATCTCTCTTCATTCTTTGAAACAATACTACCCACAGCAGTGTTAGGGACATCCTCATATTTAGGTAGAGCCTAGACGTTTTCTGAATCTGACTATGTTCAGAGGTGACTGAGTGGTTGCTGATGCATGTGCCTCTGACTAGTGGAGTTGTTCTGCCAGGAAAAAACAATGCCAGAAATGCAGGAGAATTCAGGCTGGAAGGGAAATCTGGAGGTCACCTGTTTGAAAGCTTGCTGTCTCCTTTGTAGCAGGCTTCCTACTGCAGCCGTGTTGCCAGTTGTCCCTTTGCCAGTGAGACTGATTTAAGAAGCCATCAGGCTCACATTTTCAGTAGTTAAACTGTGATATGATTCACTTTGTAAGTGTCTACTTTGCTTGTTTGTTTTTTAAGCAGCCCTTTCCTATTTTTGGCAAAACACTTTCCGTGACACTTTTCAGTGACATAATGAATAATGAAGATGAGAAGACAGAGAGACTATCACAATAACAAAGCCTGTTTTCCTTTACGTAGGAGGAATTTTCAAAACAGGTAAAACTATGAGTGTTTCCATTTTCTAGGCCCTGTAAGGATTGTTTTTTTCTGTTTAGTCCTTAGCAACATTTCTTAGAGCTAAAGGAGCTGGTGAGATATTTTGAACTTTGACATCAACAATATGCAAATGTAATTTTCTCTGTTTATCCTTTGCGGTGTGGGAAAACATTATTGTTGCCAAGCTAACCCAGGCACTGGCTGATATTTATTTGGAGATGAGGAACAGCTAATTGAGACCAAACCAGAAAAAGGCTGAGCTCCTGCTGGTTGGCAAAACCGCACAAATAGTACCCCAGGCCATATTAAGAAGCAAGAATTGAAGAAATACTGTTTCTGTTCTGGTGACATATTTGGTTTGACTTGGAACAGGCAGTATTAAGTATCTGATGAGAACAACCGTGTCTGAAATTCTATAATGGCAGAGTAAGTGCTTAAATATTTTATGTAAAGATCCAAACTTCTTGAACCTATCTGACAAAAGCTTACCCTCTGGGGTTTGATCATCACTAGTACACCTCATGCCTTTCTTCTTGAACAGCAGATTTGCTACAATCACAGAAAGAAAAGTATAAAAAAAGGATTCATCTTTTGGTCAACTGACAACATTGCATTTAGCTGGATACAGAAAATTTAAAAAAACAAACAAACAAGTACTAAATAGGACACTTTCTACTACAGAAATTTATTGAGATTTACATTGCAGAAGTGGGTATCGTGTATAAATAAAAAGTGACAAGTTCCTGAACACCAACATGAATATTCTTAAAGGCAAAAGTATATGGATTCAGGTATCTAGAATTGTCAAAATCTATAGATCTAAACACCATTTCTAATAACCAAAGGGAAATAAAGCAGTGACACAAGCATGCTCCCTTCAGTCATGGGGATAATTCTCTGGCTTAAAGATGAGTGACACTACGTTAGAAAGTATTGCCTTATACTTTTTATACTTATATATATTCCCTCTGTGTGTGTACATGATTAATTCTAATGATGTTTGATCTTACTGAGAATAATGATTGTAGAAAAATCATTCCTGGTTTGTGTTGATGTTATAGGAGTTTATGTGATCATTCTGTACAGACAAAGTAATGGGAAAGGTAATGGATTATCACTCTATTTTACAAAATCCGGTGACAGAAGGGGTAGTAAAATGGAAGGAATTATGTGAGGAAAAAAATTTCAGGCATTTCAAAATATATGTAAGAGGATAGTCTGCCCAATTATATCAGACAGAAAGAAGAATTCTCGGATCGCATATGCAGAACTTAAAAAATATTGCCTAATAATATATTCATAACATTAATAATATATTTTAAAAATTATTAGAATACAACTGAACAGTTTTAATCGTCTTCTTACAGATTGGTATTATTTAAATATGATAGGACATTCTGATCTTCCAGTCAAAACTGAAGTTTCACAAAACTTATATGTTACAGCTTAACTGTAATACCTATACCACAGGATAAACATATACCAAAACCATGAATTGGTGATAACAGAATTATGGAACCTGGTTTCTAACATCCACAGTCTTATCTACCCTCAGTCTCCTTCTCTTCACCTCGTTTCATCCCCTGATCTCAAGCAGATGTGAAGTAGTCCCTCTGCTCACAAGTGCAAAGCAGAATGAGGAAGTTTTTAAAATATGTCTTTATATGCAGATTTTCACTACAAATTGTTCAAAATCATCAAGGCTCTGCCACCTGCTATTGGCTGTCACACGTTGGAGCCAGGGAAAAATACGAGGAAGAAGAAGCAGCAGAGAAGAGTTGTTATGGACTGACCATGGCCCCCATTCCCCTTCTGTTCCACTTGATTTGAGAGAGCTAGAGGAGTGAGATTGAAGGAATGAAGTTGAGCCTGGGCAATGGTGTAAAGATGCTACTTTAATTTTTTTTGTTTGTTTGTTTCTCACTACCCAAATCTATTTTAATTGACAATTAATTAAATTAATATACCCCAAATCCAGTCTGTTTTGTCCATGATGGATACTGATGAGTGATCTCCCTGTTTATCTTGCCCCATGAACTTTTCTCTCTTATTTTCTCCCACTCTCCTGTAGAGAAGAGTGAATAAGAGCTGCTGGGTAAACATCTGGAACTTGATGAGGTCATCCCACCATAATACAACTTATTGTTGAAAGATTTTGGGGGCATTAAAGAAAAAAAAATATAGGCAAACTACAGTATTAAGAAAAATGTTCAATATAATAATATTATTTCTTTAGACAAAAGATATTTTATCCCATCAAAAAGCCACCTATTAGAAAACCCTTCTAAATAATGTGCATTTCCACTCTCCTACTAAGGCAGAATCCGTCTCAAAGATCTTTGCTATATTTTTCACTGACCAGTTACTGGTTGTTACAGGATCCAAATACCAACAGAATTAAACAGAGTACCTGCTCAATAGGAGTCACTGAGTTCAGATGGAAGAGGTGAATTTATATACACGAATTATCTTGCTTAAAAAGTGTAGCACAAAGCATTTTGCCTGCCTGATGTTTCCTGTACTTGCAATGAGAGATAAATATGAGCTTTGCAACCAGAGCTGCTAAATAAGAACAGTGATAAAAGACTGTGCACCCAAAAATAGAGGTGGTGGAATTCTGATCACTTGTGAGCTTCCATCTGTGTTTAATACTGGTGTGGTTTACCCAAAGGGAAAAGAAAGTGACGTCTAATACGGGCTAAAAGAGAACATTTAGTTCAGTGAAGATTGTCTCAATATTTTGAAGTTTCTGAGTTACATTTCTTATTAGAATGAATGTCTCTTTAGTATGAAGGTGTTCCAGAGTTAAAATGTAGAATTCAGTTCCACTGAGTTGCTTTCACCAATATCTCATTCTTTCTAAAGTATAAATGTGTAAATTTTCCTTGCAATCTAAAATGACAGTCTGGAAAGTGAAAAACTGAACTGGCTTAATCTTTATGCATATACTTAATAACATATTTGCACCATTTATTTGGGAAAAAAGGTTCATAAGAGAGTTGTTACCTGTTACTCATGGGAAAGATGCCTAATGTTACACTTCTCTGAAATTTACTAGTTGAAGACCTAAAACTTACAATTTCTGAAAATTATGCAGCTACGTTGAAACTAATACTGACTCAAAACATTTACAATTAAAGCGATTGACCAGTGGAACAGATTATAAAGATATGTGATACTTCATCTTTGACACAGAGCCTCTAAATTGAGGCTGGGTGTCTGTCTGAAAGCCACAGTGTAGTTCAGCCATGAGCTGAGTTTGGCACAGGACTGGCTGAAATTAGTCCTTGTTTCTGTTAAAAGTAATATCAAACCACATTCCACAAACGGTTCCTTCTGGTTAAACATCTGCCAGTTTCTGTGTGTCTGCCTTTGTCCAGGTGTGAAGAGATGAAATAATACTGTGTGGTCAAGAAAGGAAATTCTCTTAGACATAGCTATCAGAGAAATAATGTTAAATAAGTTACTTTGTAGGAAGACAGCAAACTCAAAGACCACTCAAAGTTTTAAAGACATGTAAGAGAAAAATTGTTGAGCTGCTAATGAGATTTAACATATAATTTATGTTTTTTTGCAAGAAGCTTGACTTGTATTTATAAAATCTGCTTGAAGATGTCTGAAAGTTGTCCAATTAAATTTGGACAATTATTTATCAGGAAAAAAAGGCTCACAAGTCTTGTGTTCCAGAAAGTTAATCTACTCGCATACGTTTAATTATTGCAATTGTGCTTTTTAATGCACAGAATAGTATGAAGCAATTTTGCACTAGTTTTTGGTAATTCAAAGAATACTCTGTTTTAATAGTCTCGAATTTATGAAGAGTTGCAGATGATATGTGTTTTATTATAAACATTCTTCGAATAATCAGATGATAATCCTTAGTAGAAGCGAAATAACAGGGTAGATGTACTGTTCTTGTGTTTGCTATGCCAAAATCATGTGTTTCTATGGCAACAGAGTTAATCTATACTGTTTCAATTGGATGAATCCTGATAAATTTTGCTACCTAAAGTAATCTCCACTGTAGCCCAGTGACATTAGATTGCATGAAACAAACTGTCTGAGTCTAGTCTTCATCACTATTTAACCAAGATATATTAAAGAATTTGAGCAAGGTAACACAGCAGTCCCTATTCAGTACCACAATGTGGTGCACAAAAACTGCCTTCTTTAAATCATATTTTCTTAGCTGCTGAAGTCACTAAGTCATACCAATTTGATTTTCTACCTTTTGTCTGGTTCCCTGCAATGAACACATTCTGAAATTTAGCCTCTCTATCAATTAGAATTTTACTTGAACTGCTTTGCCACACAGCCTTGTGGAAGTTCAGCTATGAAGACACTCTCACAAGATTTCTAAGCTTGGTTCTCACACCAGGGGTCAATTGGACCCTTAGAAAACACGATCTTGTATCCAGCTCTTGTAGATATCCAGATCCATCAGAGGCTTCAACCTGTCCTTGTCTAGTGTGCCAGCAATGCAGATGCATTGCAATTTCACCTTTTAGGAATGCATGGTTTTGAACCAAATTAAGACACTCATAGACTTTTATGTGTAAAAGAAAAAAGGAAAAAAAAGAAAAGAAAGAAAAAAATATCTCCTTTTTTTAGTGCAAGGAAATGTAGAGCTCAGTTAAGGAATGACACTGTATCATGTGTGTCTGCTCTTTCTGTTTGGCCTTAGGCTGTGGTTTCTTAAGGAGTCACGCATTCATTCCCTGTGGCATTTCCCTGCTAGCAGAAGCCTTTTTTCCTGTGAAGTTTTCTTCTTCAGATGAACTTGCAATTAGTAAAGACATCTCTGCTCCAGTAGGTGTTTTTCTTTCCAGACCTGCTCTTGGCCTTCATCCTCAAAAAATGGCTTAAAAGGGAACTTAGATAGCTTTCAAGCTTCTTTGTCAAATGACCTTGAATAACTGTCACCAGTTTATTACATTTTCTTTGTGGTTTGTTACTTCCCTTTCCCTTCAGTTCTTCAGATCTGGAAGTGTAAATCACCAATCATGACCAGTTTTGTTCATAACTTGTGCCACTTGCTTGTAGAATCATGAAAATTTAGGGATAGGCATCATATTTCTTTTCATCTCTGCTGGATTCTATCTCAGTGGGAAGGAAAAGGACAGCAGACAGGGTAAAAAATAAAACCGAAAACATCTTTCCAAAATGGAGTTGTAATGCCAATGCTGGAAAAATCATAACTGAACTTTAGACATGTTATATGACAAAGAGGCCTTGAAATAGATAGTATTCCCTGATACAAGCAACAAAAGTAGTTAGACCTTGTTTTAAACCTGCAGTTCAATCAACATACTCCAGATGGCACACAATGATGAGAAAATTATGCATGTGCTACTTTGAGGGATGGAATATGCAAACAGAAGGAGCTTGTTAACAGAGCCCCTGGAAGCCGCCTTCAGGACTGACAGTCATCTGTACATTCAGAAAGCAAACAAAACTTTCAACTCTTTAAAAGATAGTGTGTGTGTGGGGAAACAAACAAACAAACAAACAAACAAAAAACCCCTGCACTAATCTCAATTATAATGTAGGACACACAAATGTTTGAAGAATTATCACGCTTTATATGCTAATAGATATTGAATGACAGATGTTTTCCAAGCAGATAGATGATTAATTTGGCCCTAAGTTACAAAGAAATACAAGATATATGAATTTTTAAGGGAGATTATTACTTGAATGCAGTTAGAAGGGATATACCAGTAACTTCTTATATTAAAGACATGTTGCACTGCCTTTTTCTCATTCTGAGAAAAAAACTTTCCTTGTGATTAGTCCTAATTAAAATGAGTGCTGAAAACTGCAGAGGGCAACCATTTCTGAACATTTACGTGCTTAAATTCCAAAAATAATTCCATGAGAAATCAGTACGTTCCTATATATATGATACAAGAAAGAAGACAATCCTCTGACTCCATTTAGCAACTGACCAAAACCCATATTGCATAAAAATTTTACAAACTAAAAGTGCAGAAGCTGATGAGGCTTTTGAATTGTAGGATAAAGCCTGTATTTCAAGTGAAAAGCCAAATTATACAGGATATGAGTGCTAGTTCTGACTTTGTGTTGAATGAGCACTGTGTTTCTGAAGATTTACAGACAGAACAAAAAATAAAAGACCAAACAAAAAAAAAATTTCTGGAACTTCTCATGTTAATGCTGTTTCTAACAAAAATCCAGCTATGTTACCCAAACCCTTTAAAGAGCTTGCAAACTGGCCTTTCCACTTTGCTGCCCCAAAGGCTCCCTAGAGACCTCATGAAAACAGGTTTCCTGAAGCACTGGTCCCATCCTAGGGTGGGCAAATGGTGAAGCAGTTGCCCAAAAGCAACAAAAAATGGCACTAGTAGAGAAGCTTTCCCTACAACATCCCTCTGAAGCATATTTAAAATAGTTTATTCTGTAGTCTAGGTGGCTTTAGATAAATGCCACAGCAATGCTCTTTGTAAATGCACAAATCTAGGTAAGTACTGTATTGTGAGAGGGCAAGGTTTACTTTTTGTAGTTCCACACATTGATTCTGATGAACATTTCATGCAAAAGGAGTTTCTGTAGTAGAACATTTCAGAATTCATGAATAGTAATTGAGCCCTTTAGTTCTGCACTAAACTTAAATCCATTATTCTCCATTTAAAGTAGACACATCATGTTGCTCTACAGAACACTGCTCTGTCAATTCAGTGCTTTTTTCAGTGAGCTGGGCTAGAATATTAAGCACTCTTTGCTCTCAGTATTCTTGCTGTGCTTGGCACATTTGGATTCCATTTGAAATAGGCAAATAGCAATTCTGTTGTTCATAATGAATAGCCTATGCGTGTATATGCACCTTACCTTTGAAAGGGGGAGCATATATTATTTGCCACATCTTGAATCTTTGGCAACCAGTTTGCTTCATTTCCCCTCTCTCTCGCTCTCTCTCTGCACATAAGCAGTGAGATGTAAAATGCAATAAAAGTCCCTGACAGATTTCTGTCTTCTATACCAAACAAACCAGTCTGCTTTGGCATTCAAAGTGTGCATATCTTTTTTTCTGTAATGGGCAAACTAAAGAAATGCATGTAAAAACAAAGAGTTAAGTAAGGAAGATTAAAGTTTCTGAAAGTCCCCTCCCATGCTGAACATCTTTTAATCGTTTGCAAGCATGTAGCTATTACTGTGCCTGGGCTGTGCTATGTTGATGCAGCCGTATGCCTGTTCATACTGTGCCAGTGGAGATACAATTCAACCTCTCCCCAGATAATTTTTCTGTTGCTGAAGTTCTCTGAATACACAACTTAAATCTGCCAGCATGCCCAAATAAGTTTGTGCACTGGAAGGAATTTGTGTTCATCATAAGCAATAAATCATGCACTTTTGCTTAAATGAATTACCTCGTTTGAGAACGGTGTGGTAAGCTGAGTTTTATAAAAGCATGCCAAAATTTAAAGTTTCCCAGCCTCCCAATTTTTTCCCTGTTAGCTATGGATCTGCTACATTTAGATCCATATTGTTAAGGTTTGCCTGCACAGATGCTGGGGGAAGGAGGAATTGAATAGAAAATCTGAAGAAAAATTATCTGCATCTTTTGCTTAACACATCTTCTCTACAGATTCCTATATCTAGGAGAAGTCATACAAGGAAATACCTCGTTTCCATCCTTAAAACAATTATATTTGAAGGAAAAATTATGATGATGCTTATACAGCAAGACACACAGCGTATGATGTTTCTCTCTTCTATACCAGCAAAGTTGAAATACAGTTGCGTGGGGTAGTTCTCTGTTTCTGAGCCACTTTGTGCACGGAGCTCAGTATAAAGCTTACTGTTTCTGCCTGCATTGCCTGATGGTGTTTTCATCTGTGATGTTAAGGTAAGAGTGATCAGCAAGAAGCTGAAACTGCCAACTTGACAATGAAGGTTTAAAACTAAGATTTTAAAACTAATGAAGGTTTAAAATGGGTACCACAAGTCTTTACAAGCAAATAGCTGATTAGATTGAAATGCCCCTGTGAAACAGCCCTTAGGGACACAGCACATGCAGTGAGGGTTTCTTCAGCACAGTACACAGGAGCTCCTGCTGTTGCAGCACTCATTTATACCTCTCTTGCTAGCCAGTGATGCCACTGAATAATCTATATTTTACCTGCCGTGGTAACACCTCTGCAAAGGGAATCCCCAGTTTTCAGGCAGCTAGCAGGAAAAAGCAGCTTGAGAACACTTACAAACGTATTCCAGTCTTCTTAACTCAGGAGGTGTCAATGAAGTGCCTTAAGATTACCAATTACAACTGTCTTGTTTGAACTGAAAGATGTGTGAGGAATGGTGATGCTAGTTCAGAAAATTGTTTAAAATGCAAATCATCATCTTGCCTCACAACCAATTTTTCAAGAAAATAAGAAAGTAACACTTCGGAATTTAAAGACTGTAATTTGAATTTAATATTAATGCTTGGATGCTTGGATTGCAAAGCTAATTGACCCAGGGCCTCGTGTAGTGTACAAAGCAGATGCTCACCCAGAAAAGCCAATTTTTTTATTTTTTTTTTTGTCAGAAAATGGAGACATTCTGCTATGGGCTAGGGTTTGTTCCTTGCAGAGGTCAAACCAGTGTCTGTTTGAAACATTCATGATCCAGAAAAGGTAATTTTTAATGAATATTTATGAAAGATGTCCTTTCTTATCAGAGCTGTGCAAGTTTTCAGAAGCTTGCCACTAAGTCTGGCTTCTGAATTTTAGCAAATAACTTGTGAGTTCTTTCTGAGCAAATATTCAGGTTACATTTTTGTCTAGCTTTTCTTTGGATGTATCTTTTTGCATAGTAAGACATATCACTCTGAAGCATGAGTAATACATCATATATGGGTTGGTTTTAGTTCGGGTTTGGTTTTTTGGTTTTTTTTTTCCTATAGAAGACTAGTATTTTGAGAAGGTTAATGTTTTAAATCAATTCTATTCCAGTCTTAATCACTTTAAAAAATCATCTTGAAAATAAATACAAGCAAATGGATTTATATAATTCATTTTTCTAATAAAACATGTAGCTAGAATTGCTGAAGATCAATAACTAGAAGGCTTTGCTAGACTAGTTTGCTTTCTTTGAGTCTCAACTCTTACCTGCAAAGCCCCAGAATACTGCAGAACAATAGGTGAAAAGAATATTCCTTTGGGGTTTAACACTATAGCAGCACTTAGAAAAAGAAGCTGAGATTGGTGTCTGGCCTTGTGTTCATAATGGCTCTTCAGCACAGTGTGTCTGAAGAGCTTGTTGTGCACATGGCACAGAAAAAGGGATCTGCAGCCAGAAGTGCTCCGAGGTGCAGGGACTTGCCAAAGCCATGTGGCAGGGAAAGGCTGAAGCATTGTTATGACCGACTTCCAGACTAAGTTTTGCATTCCATGGGCAAAGCTGTTTTAAATAAGTTCATGCAAACTATTTCAAGAAAGAAAGTATTGCGCCTAAGTCTAGATAGAGTCATAACAGATGATTAAAGTACTGGGTTCTGATTTCCCCTCAGAGTTATACAATTTACAATTACTGTGAGGAATTTCACTCACTTTCCTCTCCCTTTTTTACACCTTTTGTGTGTTGGAAAGACTTTATGTTACTTTATTTCTCATACGTGAGAGATTTAGCTAATATTCCCTACCCTCCTCACCTAAAATCCTTATTTATTCAGTATTTTATTGTATATTATCTTTATATATACTATTTTAAATCATGCCTTTAAAAGGATGCACTTTGACAACAGCAATGCATCTTTTGTATAAGATGCCTTTGCACATCGTGACCATCCTGAGACCAGCATCAGGGAGGCAGATGTTTAAGGTACTTTCGGCAAGGCAGAACTCTGACAATGCCACTTTGGGCTGAATTTCTGCTCTGCCTGCTTAAGTTTCCTTTTATTTCTGGCCCTCTGGGCTGGTTCCCTCTGGAATTTCTTTCAGAGTTAAACCCAAGTGGATAGGATTTATTCATAGCTTAATTTAATACAGGAGTACAATTCTCAGCTGGTACATAAGCAGAGTTAGAGGTAGTATATTGTCTTTGGATTCTTTTTAATGCTCTAGCTGGTAAATACTGCTTTCGTAGACAATATCAAAAGTAATATTACCTTTCAGTGGAATCTGGTAAGGTCCTAATGAGGAACAATCACCTCATGATAGTCTTGAGTTCCTTTGAGTTTCTATGGTTCTTTTTAAAGATTTTAATGTCTCTTATGTGTATAAAATAGTTTTTTAACGGAAAAAAAAGAAAATGTGTATTAATAGGAGAAATATAATATCATGTGACTACACAAAATCATAGTTGAGTGTATTTGACCTTTTATGGGACATAAGGAAAAAAACCACAATCAATGCCCAAATGAGTAGCAGTTGGAGGTAACTTTTTATAAATATGTAAACAAGGTAATTTCAATAACCTGCATGTTACTCAAGAATCCACATGTTCCAATGTGTCACTGAAGTTAAATCATAAAATACTTTCTAAAACTGTTATTGTTATGCTTTTTTGTGTATACCTAAGAAGTAGAGAAGAAAGAACCTTGAAGAACAGCTGGGTTTAGAAACTAGAGAAGGTAGGGAGTCACATAATTGTTTTGACTGTTTTAGATAACTATTTGATGAAAAATGTGATAGAGGGTCTGGTATGAATCTAACCATTATATCTCAGAAGTCACTTTAAATTACGCCAAGATATTAAGGGTCTAAAACTATAAAATTAAAGCAGAGTTAAGGTCTTCTGTTGCTTAGAGTTCAACCTTTCTGATACTGTCTGTGCCATTTCCCCACCGTCTCTTTGATTATGTATTTTTCCTCTCACATCAATGGATTCATTGCAAATAGTAGTTCTGTGACCATCTTAATGATGGTTTCTCTAGTGCCTTTACTGCTAATGCATAATTTATCTCTGAGAAGATCAAGCAGGAGTGGTGGTTAACCTGACTGCAACCTTCCAAAACAGATTGCTTTGATGAGGAAAATCATGCAGCATTTATTGTTCAGTTGTGTTGTTCTTTTCCCCAAGAACTTTGCAGTAGTTCCTGAATGGTAGTAAATGTTCTCCAAGTGCAAAATAAAGCATCTTTTAGAAATAACAGTAAGTGCATAATGAGACATGCTGCCAGCCAACAGTACCTTTTTCTGCCTCTTGTTCAGTCCTACATCTACATACAGCCTGTTTCTCCTTTGTTCCCTCTTGTGCTGTTTGGAAATATGTGTCAACTTTTTTTTTGCATAGAAAACAAATAGTAATCTACTGACAAGTCATAATGATACCTTGTTTTTCCTCATTAGTGAATGCAAACCAAAATAACAGATGAGCCAACTTTATTGTTCTTTTATTCTTTTCTAACACCTAGAAAAGAAGGAAAAAGTCCTTTCTCTTACTATTCAACACTATACGAATTATAGTAGTAGAATTCATAGAATCATAGAATAGATTTGGGTTAGACAGAACCTTAAAGATCATCTTGTTCCAACTCCCTGCCATGGACAGGGACACCTCCCACTAGACCAGGTTACTCGGATCTCCATCAAACCTGGCCTCAAACAATTCCAGGGATGGGACAGCCACAGCTTCTCTGGGCAACCTGTTCCAGTCCCTCACCACCCTTTACCCTCGCAGTACAGAATTTCACCCTAACATCTAATCTAAATCTGCTCTCTTTCAGTTTAAAGCCATTCTCCCCCTTATCCTGTTACAACAGGCCTTGCTAAAAAGATTGTCTCCATCTTTCTTGCAGGTCTGCTTCAGTACTGGAAGGTGCTGTAAGGTTTTCCCGAAGCCTTCTCCAGGCTGAACACCCCCAATCTCTCAGCCTGTCTACATAGGAGAGGTGCTCCAGCCCTTTGATCATCTTCATGGCTCTCCTCTGGACTTGTTCCAGCAACTCCACATCCTTTTTATGTTGGAGTCCCCAGAACTGGGGGCAGCATTGCAGGTGGGGTCTCACCAGAGTGGAGCAGAGGGGCAGAATCCCCTCCCTTCCCTGCTGCTCACTGCTCTGGATGCAGCCCAGGACACGGGTGGTTTCTGGGCTCCCAATGCACATGGCCAGGTCATGTCCAGCCTCTCACCCACCAGCATCCCTAAGTCCTTCTCCCCAGGGTTGCCCTCAGTCCATTCTCCACCCAGCCTATGTTTGTGCTTGTGATTGTCCCGATGCTCAGTAGTGACCGGAAATTTTGCATTTGTTTGTGCATTTGAGAGACAAGAAACAGAAAGAGTAACAACATGAGAATTTTTTTTGCTTTTTTTAGAACCTATAAGTCACTCTGCCAGATGCCAGGAGGAGGTTTAAATGTCCTATTTTTCCTTTTATGTCATGGGAGCTCTGGGAGCAGAAACATGCAAACAGGCACATGTGTAACACTGCAGGACAGTGCTGTCAGGAGTGGTGGCATATGCAAGGCCAGTATATGCTTAGAGTAATGCTTTGTCACCATATATGGCAGTGTGCAATTTGTTGCCAAATCTTTGGGGTGAGTGGTGAAATCAGCAATTCAGGAAACCACTGTCAAAACCAAATTGACCATAAGATCGTGATTGATCTTAACTGTCTTTAATGGTTATTTTAGACTGCAGATTTTTTTCTGGACAGAAATTGTTTGCTAGCTATAATTTTGTAAGTCTTCTTTTAAAACTGATGTTCCTTAAAGAAATCCTACTAGGAAAATATTTTACGCTCCTTTTGGCCTCATCCTTGAATTGCAATCTGGGTTTAGCTTACTTATATCAATTGTCCAGCTCTGCAACTAGTACAGTGAAATAATTAAGCATTTGCTTAATGGCTTCACTGAAGTAGGGTTTAAGATTTGCTACATGTTTGCTTTAAAATAAGATCTTACAAAAGAACAACTCATTAAACAGCCTCTGGAAATTAGTAGCCATGTTTAATAAGATCATGGTCTTCTCCTTGGACAAAAAAAAAAATATTAAAGGAGGTCTAGCCTGAACTAAAGTGGCACTTAGTGTTTCAGGGGCCTTTTCTTTTCTTTTCTTTTCTCTTTTCTTTTCTTTTCTTTTCTCTTTTCTTTTCTTTTCTTTTCTCTTTTCTTTTCTTTTCTTTTCTCTTTTCTTTTCTTTTCTTTTCTCTTTTCTTTTCTTTTCTTTTCTCTTTTCTTTTCTTTTCTTTTCTCTTTTCTTTTCTTTTCTTTTCTCTTTTCTTTTCTTTTCTTTTCTCTTTTCTTTTCTTTTCTTTTCTCTTTTCTTTTCTTTTCTTTTCTCTTTTCTTTTCTTTTCTTTTCTCTTTTCTTTTCTTTTCTTTTCTCTTTTCTTTTCTTTTCTTTTCTCTTTTCTTTTCTTTTCTTTTCTCTTTTCTTTTCTTTTCTTTTCTCTTTTCTTTTCTTTTTTCTTTTTTCTCTTCTCTTCTCTTCTCTTTCTGTGTTCTTTTGAAAAGGATAAACAGGCCAAGTCAGAACCCCAAGCATCCATTCATGTCACTGAAATCCTTAAAGGTTGAGAATGAAAAGCATCTGAACACCCACAGCTTTTTTTTTTGTGTCTCAAGGGCATCTGCTGCTGATTTCTGGACAGCAAAATTCCTTCATCTGTCCCCGAAAGGGGCAGTGTACAGTCAAGGCTTGGAGTCTGTCTGGACTCTGCAGTCCTTCATCACTTCCCTGTTGGGAGGGAATTCTGCAGCTCTAAAATCTCGTCAGTGTGGATTTATCTCTCAATTTGATGTCACAGCTTGGTTTTGATGTACCTTCTCCTCAGGGAGCTGCTGGGCAAGGTGCTTATAAACCCCTACTGAGAGTCCCTCCAAATAAACATATAAAAGTTGATTTGTCCATATGCAGTAGTTTCTCACTGACTAAAGGTATCACGGTAAAAAGTTTGATTATGGAAATTCAACCTCCCTATCTGAAAACAGAAGAGGGCAATTTTAGAAATCCCATACTGTCAGAAGGCAGCTAACTACTATACAATGTAGTGAAATGTAATCAGGTTGTGAATAACCTGTAATTCACATACTTTACAAAGGATTTTAAAATAGCTTTCTGGGGTTGAAGTAATTTCACCCCTATTATTATACTTACTAATAAAATACCTTTTTAGGATTTTTTTTTTTTTTAATTTAAGGAATGGAGTTTCTAAGATCACAGTAGTCTGCAAAAGATGACTCCAATTTATGCAATAATTGAATAATCTCCTTAATATACTCCCTGTTGGGTACTCAGACACATTTGAAAGCCACTGCAAAATTTTATACTACTCTGTAGCCTGGCTGACCCTTTTGTGCTTCACAAGCAACAGGAATTAAATATTAAAAATCACAAAGACCGGGCACAAACAGAAAAGTATGAAGGAATCTCACACCTTGTATGCAGGGCAGATTATGCGCTTTTCTTAAATTATTCCACAGAGCTTTTCAATCAAAGTGTTTGGGTTATTTTAACAAGCCAGTAACTCAAGTAGCACTGCTGCATCACCTGGGGAGCCCTGGCCCTGTAACAAACTGCAGCTGACATCTTATCTTAGGGCAGAAATCTGCATGTGATGGGATGGAAAACTTAGTCACAGTCTCTTTTAGCCTTTCTTTTCCAAATCATTGTGGGAATTTCATCAGTTACCAACTTGGCTTTCAGTCTTCTGGTTTTTTAATTGATTTTGTGCTCTGTGTCCTATTGAACTTAAAGTCATCATCTTTTAACATTGTGAACTTGGGAGGTTTTTTTCATCAATACAAGCCAAAATAGCAGTCATTGAATTCATTGTCTGTGAGGGGATTTAACACTGATTGTTTTAAAAATATGAATGTGGTAAACATATTTTTATTTAAGAATATATGAATAAATAGGTCATTAAAATACTGAAAATAAGAAAAAACCAAAAAAATTGGCTGCAATGAGGAGCTATCTGAAGATATTTGTTACTGGTTACCACTGGAAATACCCATGAGGTATATTTGATCTGTCACTATTAGTTAGCTGTTAGCTGATTGCTTAAGTGAAATATAAACATAGCATAGCAAAATGCATAATCCTTATAATTAAACAGGTGCTGCTAATTAGCAGTGAGATATTAGTGTGAGCGTTAATTAGTGCTCTTTAATTTTGGTAAAATGTTGGGTTAGTATTTTCAAGAATATCCCTTAAAAAAGCAATAAAATTGTGCTCCTTGATTTTAAAAGTGTGATTTTCACTTAAGTATAGAAAATTCAAATAAGATCCCATGAGACCCAACATGGAATTTATCTCCTTTCTTTTTTTATTTTCCTGGTAAAGTGAAAATTCAAAGCAAATTATTGTGACAATCAGCCATTTCTGTGGTATAATGTCTCTGTATTAAAATGCTTAGCAGGATAAAGTGGGGCATATTACAATCATGAAAATGTTTAGTTTAAGAAAGACCTTTAAGATTATCAAGTCCAACTTTTAATTGTGGAGAATCCCTGCAAGATTCTCCCATTTACTTAAAAAATGTTAGTGGGTTTTTGGAGTTTGTTTTCATTGAAATGGAATAATTGATCATCTCTTCATCTCCAGAGAGGAAGTTACTCAGAAGAATTTAGTGGTAGACCAACTTCACAACCAATTTGTTCTGATTCTGTGGTAATTATATCCTAAGAAGTGTGCTTTGGAAACTGTATTGATTCACTGCCTGCCACTCAGAATAGCACCACTGGGTGGTTTGTTTTGGTAGCTGGAAACTGTGGATACTCTAATTTAAGCAAATTTCCCACTGATACTACTGAGAGGACCATTGAGCTTTGCATAGTTGCAGTTCAGCTCTGTAATATGCAAGGATTATAGAAAGACTGACAGCTGATGTTAAGTGAGCAGAATTGCATGGGGTGAGTAGCATGGTATTTAGAAGTATTTGCACGGTTGGGCTCTTTAAATTGGTGTCAAATAACAGCATATGGACTTTAGAAGGGAATTAGCAAGTTGTGATTAAAATGTGTTATTTTTTTATCTTTTTTTTTTTTATTTAGCACTTCATTTAATTTCCTTCTGTGTATATTCAGCTCTGCTGTGGTTTTTGTCGCAACAAGAAAGCTTCTAGTTGTCTGATCTCTTTGTGTCTGACAAGCTGCTCTTTTTTTAACACAACGATCTAACTTTGAAAGCTATTAAAATTCAGTGGATGCCTTTACTTCAGGCCACGTAAAGGGATCAGCCAAAACTCTGCAACTTTGGACTGCGAGAACTACTTTTGAAAGTTTGTATTTGCAGCTCCTGTTTTGTGGAGCAACAGTGACAACCAGCGGCCAGTCCCCTAAAGTTGGCCAAGTTATTCCTTGTGGGTGTCCCGCAGATCACCAGCCACCCACATCCATTCCTTTCCAACATGAATGATTTTATGATTCAAAAGTAAAGAGCAGAGCTAATTTATTCCTTTTTACCCGTCTTAACTCTGGTGAGGAGTTTAAAAGCAGAGAGTGCTTCTCTTCTGAAGAATAGATGTGCTCTCACAATTCAGTACAGAGCTGCAACGTTCAGATCCAAAAGGTCCCTGCTGACCCATGTTGTCCATGTTTCAGTAGCAGATCTACACATGTACGACCACTAAAAGTTTCTGTGCCTTGCCGGTGGTACATGACACAGAGCAAATCAAATTAACTGTGCAAAGCAAATCCTGCTTTAGTTCTTCTGAAGAGAAAAAGGTGGAGCATAAAGGTCACCCTTTGCTATTGATGGGCAGTTAATACACATAATATGTGGCATTTGAATATAATTAATTTGAGAGTAGCTTGTGTTGCTTGCTTCTTAGTTTGTTATTTCTTCCTTAAAATACAGATTTTATCTGAGAAAGAGAGAGAGAGAGTGACTGCTGATGGTGGTGCTGTAGAAGCCCTAGTAAAAATCACCCGATCCACCGCTTTTTAGTTTAAAGGAGGAAAGTATCACATATGCTCTGAAGTTTGAGCTATCTGCACTTCAGGATTGGTGGGATTACTTTTGTGGAGATGTGCTCCTAAATTTAAGGAAGATGCCAGTCCTCAGCCCAAAGTAGTTTGATTTATATTGTTTAGAATTATTCCACACATAACATTTTATGGTTTAACGCAAGGTAAACAGTTTACATCAGAGGAGAAATACCAGCCCTTTAAGCACCTTACAATATTTCTCCTCCTTAGCAAAGGTTTTGTCCCACTCTACTAAAAAGTTTTTTTAAAAAATGTGGCTGGGGGCTGAAGGTAAAAAAAAGAAAGAAAAGAAAAAAGAATCTCCAAACCTCCATTTCCTCCTCCCTGGCACAATTTTATGAGTGCTTATGGCAAATTTGCTTCTGTAATCATAACTTGAACCCATCTGGGGATGAGATTGGCTGCTAGCTTAGTATTTCCACTTAACTTATTCATGATTAGCATGCACAGAAGGAGTAGAATTAGGATGAATGTTTTTGGAACAGTACAGATAAATCCTCATAAATGTAATACAACAGCTCTGGAAATGCACAGTACTGAAATGTAATGAAGCTGAACTCTGTAGAGAGTTTGGTATTCTCAGTACCATGCCTCTCCTAATGAACTCATTTAGATTAGAAAATGGATTTAATATTTTATTGGAATTAACCTGAGCCAGTAAAGAGGATTACAATTTCTTTCCATAAATATGGTGATATTACAGGGTGAGGTAGCATGTTACATGAATATTAAGCATTTTATGAGCATTGTCATGAAGCCAGAAAGAGTATAAGGTAATTAGGTTTTAATATAGTGATACTGTTCTTATAGTAATTAAATTTGAAAAGTGATAAAAGTATATTTGAAAATTATTTAAATCCATATTTTGTTGCATTTAACAATTTTAATAGTACTTAAAATGAAAAGTATGACATGTTTTCCCCAAAAAATCAATTTCAACAGTTTGTACTTAAACATGGAAAACTAAAAACACTGTGGGTCCTTCAGACAGGGGAAAAGACACATTCCATGAAAGATGTGATAAGTTTATTCCATTTGCTTTAGAATAGTATCTGCTGGTGGGACAAAACAGAGAAATCAGGAAAAAAACTTGACATAAATTTATTTTTTTCCTTTGTTTTTCAAAACCTTGCAAAGTTAGTCCCAGCATTGTTTCTGCCTCTTAGACTGTCTTTTATAGTCACAAACCTGTCCTTAATCACAGTCTATGTTCTACTTTTGAAAGGTATTTACCTTTTTTTTTAATTTATATTATTTACTGGAAAAAAGACTAAATCATTGTCATCTTAGTTGACTTTGCAGTCACTTAGAAAACCTTCAAAAACCCAAATAAAGATACTGCAAAAGCTTCATAAAGTTGTTTGAGCGTTACTCTAAGCAATTTAGGGTTTTTTAAAAAAGAAATTTATGATCTGAAATTGATTTTCAGTATAGACTCTGTAAAAATCATCTCCTGCATATCTGAACAATTATTAGCTTTACCAGCTGAAACTCAGTGTACATTGTGTTGGAGAATAACTCTTAGGCAATTCCAATATGAATCAAGCACTGGAATAAAAATTCAGAATTTAATTAAAAAAATAATTAGCTATGAAATGTCACAGGTTTAGATTGATTTATTGAGTCTGAAAAGACGTTTCCAAAATATTTCCTTTTCTTGGGGAAGACAAACAATGGGAACTGCTTTATTCTCTGTTGCTCTGGGTCTTGTTATTTCTAAAACCACACCAGAATTTTTTTTACTACCATTACACTTACGTATCATGGGAATTGTATCTCAGTTTATTGAAGAAAACAGGACCCCAGTTATGAGTCAAAAATGGTGTATGGTGGGAAAAAATACATTTCAATGTTTTGATGAGTTATTTCAAAACACTTTGCATGCTTGTACTGATCAGAGTCTTAATACACTCAGGGCCTTTTCATTTTTCTTAGTATCGTATGTATCAAGGAAATGTGGAGCAGTTTGGTTTCATGAATATTTCCCCTCAAGGCCAGCTCTCTCTTAATTTGCAAAATGTTAAACTCTAGAAATTTGGCTGGTGAGGTGATTTTCTCATTTCTGGTGAAATTCTATCTCAGATTTTGGCTAGTTTTGAACAAACGTACTTGTCTTCATGGACTGGTGAGTCAATGGTATAAATCCTAAAAAACAAATCAAATCAAAAAAAGTAGCAAAAAAGAAAAATAAGAAACACATGTAAGAAGATATGTAAAACGTGTAAGAAGATCCCAACATTTATTTTTTCACAGATGTTTTGGTTTCATCCTGCATTCTGGTGGTGGTAGTTGTTGTTATTACTATTGTTCTCTTGGTTCCCTGGATCTGGAATTATTTATGTGCATCACTTATTTTGGGATTACTGCTGTATTTATGAGGAGAAGTTACAGAATGACTTGTCTACGTAATGTTAATCTGCTTGACCAGCAATTAGTTATGGCACCAGCCTTTTACATTATTGTGAGTGTTTTGAGCCTCAACATGTCTGCAGGGATTCCTCCTCTCTCCTGAGTCACGGAAATGACCTCTTTTGCTTCTCCAAGCAGTCACTGGAGAGTAAACAGGAAAGGAGAAGGGAGCAAGAGGGATGGAAAGTAACAAAAAGAGCTGCTGGATATTTTCTTTCCCCTTTTCTCTTCTCAGCTTGGTTTAAATAATTCCATTTGCTTCCTAAGGCAGTTCTGGTAGCGAATTTTTCCTGAAGAGGTGGGAAAGCAGCAACAACAGCCTGTCGGAGGAGATTTGCCTCAAGACAGGACTGAAATTCCCTAGAAGGCTAAAATGCTGCATATCATTGTATGAGTGGCTCCTCTGTGCAAGAAAACCTCAAGAAGTGGTACTTCTTTTTACTGAATTTTCATCTCCCTGTGCTTGAAGAACAGTCCTGGGTGAAGTTCTGCATTGGGCTTGAGCAGGAAGCAAGTGGGTTACAATGTCAAATGATAGAACTGAAATTTTAGTAGCAATGTCTTAATACCACAACATTGAGTTGTAATTGTGCTTTTCTTATAAAAACATTTTCTTCCTTGGGCTTTTCTCTCTGTTCTCACTCATATTTTTTCATTTTCATAATTAATTAAAATGGCAATGTTCTATAACCGGTGATTGAATTATATGATATTACTCGCCTAAGGTGATCAAAATTAATCAAAATAAGGAGTGAAAGTTTTGCTCTTTGTAATACAGCTGATTTGATTCCTGGGGTTTTGATCAAATTAAATGAAGGATCAAATTAACCAGTGATTAAATTGAGTAAAAGGCACTTTGTATATGCCTGAAATATATTTTAACTTAATTAATTTCAAGACACAAAATATTAACTGGTGTTTTAAAAATTCATTTGTATTTCACTGTTTAATTTTCTAGAAACTATTTCCTTCTCAAGGTTAGAATCTTTTACAAGAGAAAAACCACACTTTTAAAATCATTTCCTTCTTAATGCTTTCATTTTTCCCCTACACTTTTTAATGCTTGTAGAGAATCCTTTGCACTCATAAACTATTATTCCAAAGCTTCTGAACTCAGCCTACAAAGACTTGATGTGCCAAAGGCCAGTTTAACAGAAATCTGAGACTCCCCAGAATAGAACCTGCTAACCTGAGCAGACAATTTTGACCACAAAAGATCCCGAGCTGTTGACATTTAACCCACACATTTGTAGAAGTGTTACCATTTTGTCATACAGAATTTCATTAGCCTTCTCTTAGAATCTAGTTCATATCTTCTTTGTTTAGTGGACTGACACAACTTTTTACTGTACACTGATAGCTGTGAAGAAATCTAAAAACGAGATTTCTGCAATGGTGCAGAAGTGGTCAGAGTGAGAACAAAATCATCCACAATTTTTTTTTTTCATAGCCAAAAAAAAAAAAAGCTTGAAACTGCACTTGTGACTCCTACAAGGAGCTTGCACAGACTGATGAAAAGTGGGTGACCCAGCTGGAGCAAAACTGCAAGAAGGTGATGGTAGAGGTAATTTTCTTAGGGGGTTTTTACTTAACATTTAACATCCCTCAGAAACAGAGAATAACATAGTGAAAGGCAAGGTGAAGAACAGAGTCCAATTTTGTGAGTTAGAGTCTTAGGCAAGTGTTGCCTTGTATTGAAATACTTCTCTTCCACTCTTTACTATTAATAGAAGTGAAATAAAGCTACAAGTGTGTAAACATACCAAAGATTGATTAAAAATACTCAATGTTGTGCAGCAAGGCTGAGTGTATTTATGCATTTGAGGCACTTAAAAATTTCAAGCAGAATGTACTGGTTGTAAGTGGCATCTAATCTCATTATTCCTTAAATCCTGGAAAAGGCACACTTAAAGGATTAGATCTATTTAGTGTGAGCAGCGTGGTCAGTCTGTTGCAGCTATTTTTGATTAATGCATTTATTCTCTCAAATGGGAAAAAAAATGTTTTAGTGGGAGGAGAGAGAAAATGAAAAATGAACACTTAGAGCAGTGAAAGTACTATTATACTCTAAGTAGCATTTTATAGTGACTTTTGGTGTCATTTTGAAATAACCTTTACCAGGAGACAACAACTGGCACAAGCTGGATCCTGACTTATTCCATGCTTGGAAGTGATTGTTAGTCAGTGACAATAGAAGCTGTGAGATAAAGTTTTGGTGTTGGCAGGTTGATAGTCCTTTGATACACTTTAGGAGAAGGGTGTAAGACAGGAAAAGGCAGAAGCTGCTGGACAGCTGGGAGATAGATGGCTGATAAAGACAAAGAGTGGAAAAGCAATGGAGAGCCCTAGGATTTCATGGCTTACAAAGACCACGTCTGTGGCCGTAAGGGTAAGATCAGCCTTGCTTGCTTGTCTTACATGTGCTGTGCAGCACTCACCCTTTAGGATGCACATTTTCTTTGGGTCTCTGCTTGGCACAGGTGTTTGGTGCTGTTGGGATGCACAGTGCCAACTTCAAGAGGAGAAGAGATTCACTGGTGGCTCACTAGGTCTACAGACACCTGCAGCTTTCCAGAGTGTTTTGCTATACAGAAAAGCAGGATGCCTTAGAAACCCTACAGGCAAGATCCCTTATAGAATCTAAATTGATTTCCTGTCACTTTTTTTTGTTTGTTTGTTTGATAACGAATGTTTAATTCAGTGGGAAAAAGATCTTGAGTATCTTTTCCTGGTCTTGCTATCAATTTGGAATTAGAGCTTAGACCTGCATTTCAATAACTTTTTCTATTAAATGACCTGCAAGAATTAATATAATTCTAGTTATTTATTTTATGTGGTTATTGCATGACTAATGCATTTTAAGATCCTTGGATAAGTGCTGTCATGGAGCAGTGTTTGTATAGTGTTTGCTCCGTGCATTTTAAAATTGCAAATAAAATATCTGAAAAATTGTTTAATGAGTGTTATCAAAAGTATTTTGAGAAATGCTTGGAACTGCAAAGCAGAGTTTGATACAAAAGGTCAGTTATATAACTCTATTCCTATTGCATCCTGGAGAGTTATTATATTTTCTGTGGCAGTTTTAACCTTGAATATCAGTGGTGTGACATCTGTGAGTTCTTGAACAGTGTTTATTATTTCCTCAAATCTTACTGATTTTTAGAAGTAGTTCTTCAATCAGTAATATGTTTTACTTTGAACTTATTCCTTCCTTCTTCCTACTTCCCACTTAATTTTAACAACTTCAGTTAGCTAAAAAGATGCAAAACAGTAAACCAATCCTTTTTAAAATTCTACTACCTACCTGCTATTCTCTCTTTTTTTCTCTGATGGATATAATCAAAATTCTTATGCTTCCTCTTCGGTGTTATGTACTTTACATGACATCTAGAGGCCAAAATTGATGTGAGCTGTAATTAATCTTTTTGTGAGGCTTTATAGACCCATTGGTAAACCAGAGATAGGAATCACACTGTCTGCATGCTTAAAGTTGTTGGACATCCCAAAACAAATTTGGATTCAGAAACTGTATTTCATGGTGTCATCATCCAGCAGATGTAAAAGAGCTCTTGAGGGGGAAAAAAAAAGTGTGAAAAACAAAGACTTCATTTGTTTTATATGCAGTCCCCTGTGTAATTACTTTATATACAAGTTGTACAGTAATCTAATTAGAACATCTGACATTTGCCTGTGACAACCAGAGCCCTTTAGGTAATCAATAATGTTAATATAAAGTGCCTGATTAAATACACCTTAATTTCCTCCTGTATTCTCAAGTTGATATGCAAATTCACCTTGCCTGTATAATTTCTAATACCTATCTTCTGATTCTTGCTTTTAACTGTATCTACTTCATCCATCAAAAAGTCAAAAGGACCAAATTTTGCTATATAACTCATGATAAGTTATACTGTTGTAACTTCATATGCATTCTGTGAGTTCCTTCAAGACATCCCCTTCAATAAGCTTGAGTTTCATTAAGGTATTGTTATGTGTTTTTTAAAAAATAGAGAAAGTAGCAGATGACTCATATTTCTTTAAAGATTAAGTTTACATAGCTTAAATATGGGTCACAAACAATTTTTTAAATCTTTTTTTCTGCTTTATTAGTGGGGAATGCTGAAGGTTCATTTTGTGATGATGCATGCAGGAAAATATTTCCCCTTGCTGAAGAGGAACGTCTCTTTCTGTAACTGACTATGCTGTTTAGATCTGGTTTCTCATTTTGGGATATGTATTTTAACTTCACTTTTTCACCCTCTGAGACAGCGTATCAGGCTTACTATTATCTATGTCCTGGTTAAAACATGTCTCTCAGGATGCAGCACATTGATTAGCAATTAGCTAAGCTTGTTTCAAGTCATAAACACTTTAGACCTTGAACTGATGTTTACACTGAACCTTCCTAACTAGTTTATAGCCTTGGAATTCAGTTTGGAATTCAATTTGGGTTACCAACACTCAGCTGCATATCCTCGAGTGTGTGAAATCATTATCAGTAATAGTAATTAGTTTCTGTTTAATGTTTTACTTAAAGAAAATAAAAAAAAAGTCATATCGCTTTAGAATTCTAAAATTAGATCGCAGTGAACTCTTCATTTAGCTTTCCTACTCAATCCCCTGAACTGTGGTTCAAAGAGGCTGGTCTGGGATTGTTGGGACAGTCTGATGTCATGGCCATGGTTTGCAGGGTGTCCTGGAGATGGCAGGATGCCAGTGCCAGGAACTGGAACTGGAGAAGCTCGGAGCACGCTTGAAGCAATTCCTCTTATATTTGTCTGCAGTCACTAACCCTAATTGGCCACAGTTACCCATTTCTTCAGCAAAGGACTACTTTGGCCAAAAATATCAAATGTCATGGTGATTTTTGGCACCTTGTGAAGGATAATCATTATCTGTGAATCCTCTTCTGATATAATTTTAAATTATATTTGTTACTTAACACTCTTTTTTTTTTTTAAATAGCAAAGTGCTTAATTTTAATGTTTTGATGTCTAGACCTAACATTGCACAGTACATAACAATAATTATACAATACTTAAAAAGTACCTGAGGTAGGCCTAAATTTTCATCGCCATCACTCTTCCTCCCCTAATTTACACAGATATCTATGAAATGACTATATTTTGGCTTCTGTATTTCAAATAATAACTGTTTACTCTGGAAAAAAACTCCATACCAACAACCAAAAGATATACATAACACAAACACACATTCCAGGTAAGTTTCTCTACAGGTTCTTGTCCTGCATACCAAAACCCGACAAACTAAACGCAAATGAAAATGAAAAGAACACCTCTCTCCGCTTCTTATTATGCAATTTAAATCACAGGTTTTCCTTCTGTGTATTCAAATACTTTAAACTGATGCAATAAGAAAGGATAAAGTTGACCTAAGATGAAAGATGAAAAGATGTTGAAAGCTTTATTGGAAATGCCAAAAAATGTTTATTCATAGATTTCTCAGCAATAACATGTATAAGTCTGTGTATTATGCACATAAATATTTACAAAAACAGTTTTTTATTTCTGAAATTTTAGTGTATGTTAAGATGCAAGATAATTGGCATCTCTAAGTTATCAAAATATTATCGGGGTTTTTTTTTTTAAATGTTCTAACATTAATTTGTTTCGTTGCCACCTTTCCTTTTCCTCAAAATATTTTTGCCACGGTAGGACTTTGAGGGTTGACATTGATTTGTGTGACGTTTAGAGGTGGGTTTATTTTATAATAATTATTTCTGGAGAATTATCACATCCTTTTGACAGTTTTGTGCATAAAGAACTCATTCCTATCCTGAATAGTCTAAGGAATATGTTTACCTATTAGTTTTAGTCCTTTTAAATTCTTTCAGAACTTCAATACTAATAATGCACAAGAATAATGAAGCATTTCTGCATTGGTTCTGATTTTTCCTGGTATCTTAAATCATATTTTATTTCTGCTTTAAGAGCAAATTCATCAACATGCTAAAGCAAGTAGAACCAGCCAGCCAGCTGAGCTGCATTTTATGGCTGTTTTGCCTCTCTACAGCACTGCTAAACAGTCAAAGTGTGTTGATGATGCATAACATCCTAAATTTGAAATATTAGTGACATCAGCATGTTATATAAGGGCAAAAGGGAGAGCTCAGTCTCCAAGTCACAATTTCTATAAGCTCTATGAACATATATGGTTACATTTTTCTTCATGATACTGCTTCCCCAGCAGAAGGAAATGTGTGAAAGGGAGTCATTCAGGTGCTGTTCCCCAGGTATTGTGGCCAACTGACTTTTAAATCCCATGAAAATGGACCTGGATAACCCCCATACCACATTTCTAATGTCTACTCACATTATACTTCTAATGTCGTTACCCAGTTTCCCTCAGACTATTGACATATAACAAACAGCAGAAATTTTGCATGCAAACTTGCTTGACTAATTACTGCTGATGTCACAATAACCTACCAGTATTCAGTCTTATTGCTGTTAAGTAAAATTAACTAATAGTAAGAGATATTAAACTTAACTTCTCTTTTTCTTGAACAGACAATTATATACAGGAATTCATCAGCTATTAAAAATAAATTTCGAGAATGCATAATATTTTCTTTTTGAGGTCATTAGCAGGGAAAAAAATGACATATGCTAAATGGACCAACACTTCTGTTACAGGAGAAAAATTTTAATTAACTTTAACTCAGATTAATTAACTACTTTGTAATTTCACAAAAAATTAATTGTTCTCACAGGCTGCATAGTAATTTCAGAGATAATGCACTACATTCATCACTTAGAGCAAAAGTCCTTGCAAGATGGCACTTGGTCAATACAACAAATGACGCTCCCCCTGAGCCTTCTCCAGGCTGAACAGTCCCACATCCAACCTTTCCTGATAAGGGAGATGCTTCAGTGTCCTAACTTCCTTTGTGCCCCTTCCCTGGACTCTCTCCAGTATGTTCATCAGTCTCTCATACTGGTGAGCCCAGTATTCCAGGTGTGACCTCACCAGTGATGAATAGAGGACAAGTATCACCTGGTATGTTTGCAAAGCTTGGAGAAACTCAGTGTGGTTTATCTGTTCTCGGCAACATAACATACTCTGCCTGGCCTCCAGCTGTCAGCTCGGGGACAGCAGATCTCCCTTGGGTTGTAAGTCATATGTGCCAGCCTTATGCGGTTGTCTTGGATGTCTGCATGGTAATGAATATTGTATTTAAGCAATCTTATCCCCGTTGTTTGGTTTCTTGGTGCTTTTTCACATTATTCCCAGACTTTTTGACTAAAAAGATTTTAGAGAGATTTTACATCATTATTTTCTCTTGACAGCTGTTGTTTCCTTTTAATCTTTTAGGTGTTGTGTGTTTTGTTAGGTTATTTATCCCAGAATTTTTTTTTACTTTTTAAAAGAATGTCACTATGATTTCTATTTCTTGCCTTTTAGGACCTCATCTGTCTTCAAAATATCAAGTATCCCGAATAGCAGCAAACCACAAAATAATAACATGATACTGATGCAATAATGTAGCAACCCAAGTATATCAGAAGTAAGTACTTTTCTGTTAATAAATTGTTATTTCATCTTCTTTACTGCATTTGCGCTCCCACACCACTGAACCCAGCACTGGCACTGTGGCTGTGGGCATGTGGCCCTAACTGCTGCACCTTTGGATGCACCTTTCTTCCCATAGAGCATTGTCTTTCTGTAGAATAAAAACCTCAGCTAATATCCACCAGGCATCCCCAGCAATATTAAAATAATTGCAACTTGTAACACAATTTTAGACATGTACACAAAGTTATACTGAATCCTATTAGTAACAGCTTTTTGCCTCCTTGTGCCATCCCACAGTCACAGCAAATGCTAACTCATTACTAGGGTAGCAATATTTTTTTTACTGTTTTGAGGCAGCAGACCACAAGCAGTTTGAATCCAAGTAATGACCTACCAGTAGGATCTTTGCCATTTATTCTTTAAATGTATTTTTAGTGAATAGACCCTTAAGAAATCAATGAAAGCTCTGAAATGGTCGTTTTTCAAATGGCTAATCTCTTCTTCAGCTTTTCCATTGTATCAGATATCAGGATCATTTAAGGCTGAAGCACAAACTACTTTTCTTTCTCAGAAAATCAATCTTTCACTTCTTTTTTTTATGTCAAGTTTCAGCCTCAGCTACTGGGTTTGGGAAGACCTTGGGATTTACATACCAAGTGCTTTCCAAATGACTTTGAATTCCTTACAAATACATGGAAAAGGAAATTAGGTTTAAAAATTATAAGCACCTGTATCTTGTAGCTTTCATATATACAAAACTCCCTTTAATTTCAATATGGGCTTATTTTCATCATGTGTGTCACCAATGTGAATAATTTTATTCATAGGCTTTATGGAATACGAATTACAGATTTAGTCCTGATATATCACCTTTAGAACAGCAACATAAACAAAAAGAAAGGTAATATGCCAAAAAGCAGTAAAACTCCTTTATTACAAACTTTGTACCAGCTTCCATGGCAAGAAGCAGTTCCTATTCCTGCCACTGCTGCTTTGCAAGTGAAACTTTAAAGATAAAACTATGCTTGAAATCATTCTTTTGCATTAGAAAAAAAAGTGTGATATTTGTTACCTAGAGAAAAAAAAATAATCTCAAGAGTCAGGGTTTTTATATAATTTTAAATAGTAATTATTTAATTAGGTTATTAAATTATTATTAAATTATTTTATCAATCAAATATTTAATTATTTGACTATTAATTATTTAATAGAAGAGTCAGAACAGTCTTTATTTAAAGTACCCCCTGGAAACTGAGTAACCTCTACCTTCTTAATTGCATATGCTAACTTTTTTTTGTAACTCTTGATATGGTTCTTGGAATCTGTCATTCTCTACTGCAGAAGTGTGTAGTATCACTGATAACCCTTGCACTGTAATGAGCAGGGGGTGAAGGGATTTTGTGTTCTTTTGGTGCCCCTGTGAAATCCTGGAACAGAGTTTCGTTCTCTTAGTGTACAGATGGAGTGATTTGTCTTAGTGAGTTGTAGGTTCAAGATCCACATAGGATTAGTGAAGTGGTGTGAAATAATTTTGTAATTTCACATATATACTATGATACATGTGATGTGGAACAAATTACAGCTATTCACCTATTATTTTATTTTCAGAAAAGCAATAATAAAAGATCTTGTCATAACGACTTTACAACATAATCCTTGAGTTGCCAGATTCCATACAAGGTATTGGGTATTTAATTTTAAATAATCCTCAGTAAAGACAGCTTGAAAATGGCAGTATAAATAGGCAGAGTGTATTTATATCTTCAGTTCACATATTTCAGCTGTCTTGTTCTCATTAATCAGAGTAAAACGTTTCAAAAACTAATCAATTTATGAAGTCACTCCAGGAGTACACACTTGTACATTTCCTTCTTTTTATTATTTTTAAAGAGAGATTTATTTAAAGGAATAACTTACAAGGTTAGTGATGCAAAGGGAGCATTTTTAGAAGGGTATTTGATTGGAATTTTTAATATTTCCTCTATCAATTATTATATTTTAACTGATTGCTGCAAGGTTTTCAACTGTACCTTAATCTGGTTTTCAGGAAGTATTTTAAAAATTAGGTGACCATTCATTAGATTTGTCACTTAAATGTTTTAAACAACAAATTTTTCTTTTGGGACAGTTTATAAACTGACTTTCTGGATAGAAATTAGGATTTATCTTCAATGCATCTATTACTGCTTCATGAGTCAAGTTTTGATGACCAAAGCTCCTGATGTGCAGCTTGTACCTTGCCATGGATGTTCATGTAACACTAAAACCAAATTCAAAACTTCTTTTGTCCATGGAAAAATAGGCAAAACAAAGCCATATGGGCTTTGCTAAGTGAAGATATATAATGCAATGTCATATTATACTAATATCTAGTCTCATAACAAATTTTGTTAGAGAAGGAAGTGAATTATAGGGAAATAAATCTTACTAATAAGCTCTTATCAATTGTGTTGATTGCAGTCCTTCTTCACCTCTCAAAAGACTCAGAGAGGAACAACCAGTGCACCTGAGGAATTTTCCTAACCTTGCCAAATTCTGTGCTACTGTAGTGCTGCATGCATTGCTCAATCAGCAGGGTAAACCAGGGGCACACCCAGTGGGTACAGACTGTGCGATGCTGAGTGAGAGAAGAGTAGCAAGCAATGCTGCTTTAGGTTCAAGTGCAAGTGCAAAATTGCTCGAGAGTCTCTGGGCAGCTTGGACAATGTGCAGCTCCTGGGGAGACCTTTAAGAGCTCTTCAGGCATCAGTGCAGCATCAAGCATGCCCCAGCTCCTGGAAATCCCCATTACTGCCTCCAGCAGCCACCTCCTGAGTTTGCAAAACACTGATGAGGACACAGCACAGTTAAGACAAAGAATGTTCAGGTGCCTCTTTGTCCCAAAGGGTTTGCCTTGATGGGTTATTGTTCCCATGTGCCAAAAGTGATGTAGTCCTTCCCCAAGCCCTGCAGTCAGAACAGCAAGGACTCCCTGAGGCGTTTGGTCATTTTTTGTCTCAAAGGAAAAGGAAGTCCCTGACTGTAGAGATCAGTCCATTCCAGGTGTCTATCTGCCATACATGCAACAGTCTCATGTCTATGACTTCTCTACAATCCACAGTGGGCAACAATGTGCACGGGTGATGTTAGGGGGGGCAGTCAGCAAGTGCTATTGTGTCGATTGGAAAGCTGCAGCTACTGAATAAGTTACTGAGGAAAACCTGTGCTTTGGTTCAGGCCTTACACAAGCAATGGTGGAATTATGTTAAGTGGTGCATTGAGGTCATTTACTTGAGCTAAAGAAAAGCACAGTGTGCTCCCTGAAGATCTCCAGGAAAATGCCTGCAGGTGGGGAAGGCAAGGTCCATAGGATAGCCCCAGCAAGCCTTGGAGTATAAGAGTGAGGCAGATATTTGGCCCAGCTGGTGGGAAGGTGCTTCGGTTTATGGTTACACTACTCTAAGGTCTGTTCTGCAAGCTTCATACAATGAAGATTTGAAGAGTCTCAGCACCACAGGGTTTGATCCGTGGCAGATTTCATGTTAATGTCAACATAATTCTTGTTGTCAGAAAGAGATTTCTCTGCCAATGGTAGCAAGATTATAATACCCTGAATACAATAAATTTAGAGGTGAGTAAATCTGGTGATCTATAGAACCTAAAAATAGATATAAGTGCTTTATATATGTTATATATATAGGCATGTGCATACAGAACACATAACTGTCAGCACCCTCTTAGAGGGGAATAACACTATACATTTATTCACACAGACTCCCTAGTAGGAAATACACTTTCTGGCAATGTATCTTTCAAGGTGAAAAATAAGTATAATAGCAAACTTATCTCATTATTAGATCTTTCACAGATATTTTGGTTCTGGGCACTGTAAAGAAAAGAAAAAAAAAGGACACAAGTTGTTTGAAGAACCTCAAAAGGACCAACACTGTTACAGAAAAGAAGAAATTCTACAGATAAAAGTGAAGTATTGCAATGCCTTGTTTCCACAGAGCTATCACAAGCAAATATTGAATCAGAGACTGAGCCAATTAAAGGCACAAAGTCCTTGCACTGAAGAAGTGAAGAGCTGCAAACTGGGAAGCTAAAATAAGAGATGTCAAATCAATATTTATATGTATAAACAAACATATGCAACAGTCTGAATAGGTAAATAATTTACCTGGAAATTGTATAGACAAGATACATTCATGACAATATCCTTGTCTGTTGATATTGCAAATGTGAAAATGTATATATATTTCTTTTATTGTCTTTCCTTTACACAAAGAAGGGGAAGACTGACTTTCATCTGGTAAGTACTGATCCAAAGTTCCAACAAATTTTGTTTGTAACCTCAGTGATTTTGAACAGGACCCTCACCACACAATTTTATCAACTCATCTCTCTATGATTAAATAATTGTATGAAGCCCAATTCTAGCTCATGATGAGCTCACAAATATGTTAATGTTATATATCCCATGAATTTCAAACCACTGAAGCATGACACAAATAACTATTCATGCAGTTTTGTCTAGGACATATGTCAAAAAGCTATTTTATCACAGAAATTTCAGCATAAGTGATCTGATAAGTAACTAAATCTTTCAAGAAAGTTTTATTTATTCATCAGCCTTGTAAAGGGTTTAGTTGTTTGGACATAAATATGTTTCGATTCTGTTATTTGTGATTATGAACAGTGAACCTCATTAAGATCATACCCAGGAACTAGACTGTTCACATTAATTTAGTAAATGTTCTCATTGGCAGACAAATGAAAATAGTTTAATAAATCACCACTTACTACAGAGATCCCAACCTTTTTTTCATGCTGATCATAACAGTCATTAGATACATCTGGAAATTTTGGTGTGCTTGTCTGTTTATCCACATGGCCATGGTTCTAATGTCTTAATATAAATATAAGTTTTGAAAATGCAAGGGAAAGGAAAGATTTTTTTACATTAAAATAGGAAGACATTGGAAGATACCTAGGTGCAATAATAGTCAGAGGAAAGCAATTAAGTTATAAATGTGACTGACTAATTTTCAAGGTGTTCTGCATGTAGTCAGAGACAAAAAAGAAAGGTAAGTTCTACCCCAGAAGAAGACACTGCACTTACAGAGCAAATGAAAGACACGCATGAAGCGGTCTATAGAGATGTTTCATCTTTAGACTTAGTGTCACTTATATAATTATTTATTTCAATAATGATATTGTTGTTAATATGGATAATGAATAATAATGGATAATCAGCAGCAGGTAAGGACAGCAGGTGATCTGGCAGGTGGCTTTAGAAGTCCCATCCTGAACAAGCAGATGTCGGGCCCTGACAGATGTGCTGACCTTCAGGTGCAGGTAGGGAAGGGCACAGCACAGTACCTGAGCTCCAGCATCCAGAAGGAAACCAGAATTAGAAATCTATTTTGTGAGACAGCTGTTTTCATGGAAAAAAGGTTAGAAACTATTAAAAATATCTGTAAAGGAATTGAGATGGTATCTCAGTTTACATGAAGATCCCCTATAAAACAGATGCTGACCACAGCTAACACCTGATTCTTCTGTTTTTTGCAAAGCAAGCTACATTTTGGAGGCTGTGAAGACCCAAGGATTTGAGGAGAGGCAGGTGAAATTTGTTTCTCAGAGTTTAGCAACCATTGAAGAAAGAAATTCTATGCAACACAAGTAAGGGTGACAGGTTTTTCTGGTTTATGTTTTTATCACATGATCTTTGTCTACTTTCTTAAAGGACATTTAAGGGTGTTTATGTTGTCTGTGAATTTGGTTTGGAGGCATTGCAAGTCTGTTTGTACTATTCAGTACAATGAAAACATGATAAAGTAATTTTAACTAAGTTTTGTATGGAAAGAGGCTGTTAGAAGACGTGATGCACAGCTCTTTGTGCAAAATCTTGCAGGGCAAAACTTCAGGTAACTGGAAATCACTGTGTTTGTGCAGTCAAAGAAAGATAAACACAAACTTTACCTTTGCTTTCATAAGAGAAAAAAAAAATTCCAAGACTCCTGATATTTGAACACATGGAACAATACTGTGGAGAAAAACAAAGTTAACTTGAATAGAATTATTTTAAGGCAGAAGTCTGGAATATGATGGAATTGTTTGAACATATTTTCTGCATATATCATTCATAAAAACGAAGTTAGGAAAATTCCTTCTAAAAAGTACCTCTTCTATGCCTGCAAACATTTATGTTCAAAAGCAAAAGAATGAAAAAAAATTTAATATAATAAAAAATGTGACTGCTACTGATACTTATGGTGTAGTTAATAACATACCTGAAAATAGTAAATAGTGTCCGCACGCTCACAAGTGAAATTTTCTTGAAAGCTTCACTGCCTCAGTCATCTTAGAGTAAGTAATGGAAAATATTGGAATTATGGCTGTAGTTATTAATTTATGGGGTATCTTTTATTTCAGCATATAAAACAAATGGATATCAGTATTCTTCTCTTAGTGTAGTTCGTTTGTAAAACGTTACATCGCAAGCTCATATAAGACTGCACCCAAGCTTTACTTTTTATTTTCTAGAGTTCTCTAGCAAATCCTCCACCATATTTTATTTATTTATGATTCCCTCAAATAGTCCTTGCTTCAGTATCTTTCATTTAAAAAATAAATAAAATATTGTTACAGCTTCAACACTGCTGGAATTCCTTCCGAGAAGCTTGGAGGCAATGCCGGAGTTCTGTAAAGATGGTTAACAAAGAATGTGATGAATATGCATAGCCTGATATTAACGTCCTAGCCGGAGCCTTTTGTTCTGGTCTCACTCTCCAGACTGGGAGGAAGAGGGAGGACAGCTCAGGGTGGGGGAAGTGGCCAGGTTTTTTTTCTGCACAGTCTCGAGAGGGGCAGTCTCTGAGCAGAGTGAGTGAGGACGGGGACACCATTTTCTGCATCACTGGAGAGCCAGAATTGTGTTTTTCCCCTCCCTAACTCAACCATTGACCTCGGGAGCTGTGGGCACCGTGGAAGCTACTGTGAGGAAGAGAACACGCCTGTTTCTACACTACGGTGACAGGTTTTCTGCTGCTTCTTTTTCGTCATCGATCCAATGGGAGCTGAGCAGGTGATTGTGCCCTGCCATTTTTCCTGAGAGAGAGGCCTGACTGGATGGGGCACAACATCGCCACCTGCTCTCCATGGATATAACTGCAGTGCCCTGGATGAGAGGCCGCCTTGCTGGGGCGCGACATCGCCACCTGCTCTCTGTAGACATAACTGCATTCTCTTTTTTTTGGTAGCCACAAAGGTATTGACTGTTTTGCCTTTTCCATTCAAAGGGTTTATTACACACTGGATTTTTTTTGCTTGGTCCTTTCTAGACACATATATATATATATGTGTTGTGGTTAAGAACTGTTATCCTTTTCATATATATATACTTTTTTTCTAATTAAAATTCTGTTCTCTAAATCTAAAAGAGAGGAATCATTTCTTTTCTCTCTCTCTCTTAGACAATATAGATATCTTAGTTCTCCCCTGAACTATGACAAATATCACTGGCCCATATCTGGGAGATCCTTGGGTCTAATAAGTTTATTAGTTTTTCCCTGATGAATTTTGTACGCTCCACTTCTTCCACTGAGATGGGCTTACACGGATCAATTAAGTGCAGTCGTTTCCTAAGTGGAAAATTAAATTAAATACAAGCCAGGAAAACAGAATGGTTAAACTACGGCACTGTGATGTGAGATTGGATGTGAGCAGGGCAGGCATCTTTGGAAGATGCAACTTTCCAGTTTTGGTTTTCTTTCTTCTCTACTTCATCAGATGCCAAAAATACTGACAGCTCTTGATGCTTTAACATTGTGCTGCTGCCATGGATAGAGCTGACTTAATAATACTGAGGGAAAAGACTGGCTGCACCTTAGCTCCTCCCACAGAGAAGTACCTGGAATATTTTGTTGAAACCTGCTGGGAATCGCAGTCTCTCTCTTGCTCGTGACCCAGGAAATCACTTAGTGCAAAAAAAATTCCCATTTTGTTTTCCTGTCCTCTCAAAACAATGGACTCAACCTAACAGTGGGACCTCTGACTTGGTATGGTAGTTTGCACATGGAGTCCTGAAAACATTTTCTGTGCATTTAGTGAAACAAACCAAAACTCTCAATTTATATATTCACTGAGCAACTAACTGAATATAATCCTATATTATGTATTTAATTTAGTTTTGAATTATTATTTTTAATTGATTTAGAGGCTTTCTCCCAATTAAGTAAGTAGCTGTGAAATATTTAAGACATGTTCTGATATCATTCCACAGCATATGTGAAAGACCTTGTGAATAAACGATTAAAGCAGAGAAAGAAATACACCTTATAGAATTTCCCTGCCTCTACTAACTACACCAAGAACTGTGCATTGGAAAATACTGCAAAACCCCTCCTAAAACTCATAAAAACTTTTTTCCTCCTACAGTGGATTTTTCTTAGCCTCTGTTTTGTACATAAATTAAGTTTGGAGCTGTGAGTGTGGGTAAGGCCTTAGGGCTTGTTGGACTCCAGCCGAGATGCCTAAGGCTCTGTGTCGCGGCACAGAGATTCTCAGATATTATCCACTTGATTAGAAAGTAAAGTTTTAATAAGAGATTTGGAGTTCAACCGTTCTTTCATTTAGTTTGACATCCTCCTTGTTTACCTTTCTGACATCATGCCACAGCTTTCACTGAAGTTTCTCTCTTTACTCAGTAAAAATAAATCGGGGGGGGGGGGGGGGCCTCATATCGTTTATAAATGCCAGGTTTGCAATGAAAGGCGATGCAATTGATGCCATTTGAATGACAGAGCTTCAGTGGGTGTCACTGGAGAAATCACCATGCATTCACAAAAGGAAAATCCAATGTTCTCTTTAGATTTCTCTGCATTACCAATTTTTAGGGCATAAAATGAATGATGTTTCTCTATTAGGAGAAATCAGTGAGTTCTCATTCATAAAAGTAATCCACCTGCAATATGGAAATTGGAAACTGTTTGTTTGTTCATCTGGCTTTTAAATCTTTTTAATACCCAGGTATATATGACCTAAATGGGAGATGAGTCTGTTTTAACTTAGATAATCATCCAGAATATTGAACTTTTATCATAAGTTTACTCATAGCTTGGAGTTATTCATCATTTGGAAACAGGTCTTGAAAAGCTGCTCTTCAAAAATAAAATGGAGAGGTGCAGAGACAGTGATGCGCAGCTGCTCCTGAAGGTACGTGTTGTCACCAGTGATCTGTGGTGTCTGGTGTTGTGGCCTCAACTGCAGCTTAAATGAAGGAGTTGAGTTTTTAGCCATAAATGTGTCAGTGATTTGAGATGTCTGATTTTCTGGGCTAAGTACAAAGCCATTGTAAACTAGTCCTTTTTTCTAAAGCTTTTCAGAGGTGAATACTGGAGAAATTAGATATCCAGAGGCTCTTTAGAGGCCTGATCTAAAAATGTGAGGTTCTCAATTAATTTTAAAAGTACCCAAGTTAACCTCATGCCATAGCGTTATTTAAGTAATGATTTCATATAAAATTATCATGTAGTAGTTATATTCAATCTGCTGGAAGCAGAAATGTTCTCTGTTGCTGAAGAATATTTTCACTTAGCAGTGAAGAGTTACTCAAAATTAAGCAGACAAGACGACTGAATAATGCATAAGATCCGTGACACAAACAAGAATATAATTCCTTTTTCCAGGACCCTGGTCTGATGCTTTATCCATAAGATTATCTTTTCCTGTCAAGATCATTTATCTGTGAATGGAATAGTAGAACTAGAAATGATAGAAGGGAAATCAACAGAGTTATGGAATGGTTTCTTATGAAGAATAATTTTACAGACAAGGACTCTTCAGACTGAGAGAGCATTGAAGGGGGGAATATGATGGAAGACTGTAAAATCAAGACTGCAGTGAAGAAAATGAAGGATGTTTCTCATAAAAAAGGCAGGAGTGATTGTGAAGTGGAACAAAGTATATGCTTATTCACATAATGGGTAGACAAAGACTAAATCACGTTGCCATAGGACATTGTGGCTTTAGACCAGTTCTAAAATGATCACAAACATTGATGAAATAAAAAACAAGCAAGGGGTATTAAATATAACTATTTTAAGCACAAAGACATTAATAAAGATTAAATACTGATATTTAATATTTAATCTGTCCCAAAAAGTCCATAAAACATAGAAAACTTGAAGCTGCTAGAGGATCCAGCAGAATTTAAGTACTCTGTCCTTGAATACTTCCCCAGGCATCTTCTGCTGGCCACCCTCAAGAGATGGAGTACTGGACAGACCTTTGGAACTCACTTTTAATAGGAATGATTGTATAGGGTGCTGCTGACCCATTAAACAAGTTATTAAGATGAGAAAATTAAATGTATATATCTGTTTGAAATTAAGTATGCAGTGCACATATAGCAATTGTTATATCAATAATCTTAGTTTGTAAGATATGACAAAGATATAAATGGTAAGAATATAAAGCTAATGGAGAGCATCCAAAGGAGGGCCACAGAGATGGTGAAGGGTCTGGAAGGGACATCATGCAAGGAGCAGCTGAAGTCACTTTGTTTGCTCAGTGTGAAGAAGAGGAGACTGAGGGGAGATCTCATTGCAGGTACAACTTCCTTGGAGGGGAAGAGGAGGGGCAGGCACTGATCTCTTCTCTGTAGTGACCAGTGGCAGGACCTGAGGGAATGGCCTGACGGTGTGGCAGGAGAGGTTCAGGCTGGACATCAGGAAGAGATTCCTCACCCAGAGGGTGGCTGGGCACTGAACAGGCTACCCAGGGCAGTGGTCACAGCACCAAGGCTGACAGCTCAGGAAGCATTTAGACAATGCTCTCAGGCACGTGGTGTGATCTTGGGGATGGTCCTGTGCAGGGACAAGAATTGGACTCAAGGATCCCTGTGGGTTCCTTCCAACTCAGGATACTGCATGATTCTATGAAAACTCTTATTTTTCATCAGTGTGACCTCTAAAATACATTCCCATTTAGTTGCTGCAGCTATAATTTCAGGCATATGCAGTGACACACCATTGATATTTGAAAACCCTTTGTGAGGATTATTACTCAGATCCATGTTTTCTACAAGTTATTTACATTTTCATTATTTTTAAGAAAAGTATCCATACAATTATTTCAGTTGTTCTGCCAGGAATTATTATTTTTTAATTGCTCCTTCCAGATATAGATTAAGGGAGAAAACTAGTGTTTTGTGACATTGATTATGTTTTTGCTTTACTTCTGAGAACTTTGTTGAAACTGTAAGGCTTTGTTCTTTAAATTGCTTAAAGCTGGCACTCTGGCAGGTTTTGCCTAGCTCACAATAGCTATTCTTTTTTAAAACAGGTTTTCAGGGAAGAAAACAGCAGAAAAGATGAACAATATGTATCTTATTAGGGGTCCTAAAACAAATGGGATAACATTCTGCAAAAGCCTGAATGTATATATAAAATAAACCTGTCTGTAGATAAGAGTGGTTTTGAGCTATAATATTGATATTCTATGAATCCAGTTAGTCCTGTATCCTGTCTTGGAGAATGAACAAAACAGGCTGCCTGGGGACCAAAGCAGACATACAGTGATATGTCCCAGAACGCCCTCCCAGTCTCCACCATTTTGCTGCTCAGGGAGTGTCTGACCCAGGGATGTCTGTAAGTAAAGTGTATAATTAATAATTCATTGTGGTCTTCCACTTTTCGTGAACTTGTTCTGTTTTCCCCTGGTGTTGTGTAGCTTTTTAGCATCCACCACATTGTTTGCACTCTTGTCCCTTTCCTCACCACTCACCCCCTTCAAGGGTATGACTATTGGGCTCTACTCTCAGCACAAAACAAAATATGAACATATATACCAAATACCTCAAATATTACTGACTGTAACTTATATGTTGAAGAACACAAGACATTTCAGGACAATAGTGTTAATCCTTGCTCTCAAAGTTCGCTTTCCACCATCACTTTTCACATATACCTTCTGAAACTATTCATCTACTAAGCAGTGCTTATTTTTATATTGTTAGGTTTCTTGTAAAGAAACCTGGGCGAAGGCCTGGAACTGAAAAAGTTTGTGCTTCGTGACATTAAATGCCTCGCTAGCTCTTAGAAAGTAAGAAAATAACAAGACAAGAACAAACCAATCAGTCTCCTTCCCCCAAATACGTTCTGCCTCTGGGAAGTTGTGTGGTTTCATGCAAGAGAGCCAAGACAAGCATCTGAAATGAAGTGCAATATATCACTTTCAGGTCTAGTTTGAAAGGTTGTCAAGGCCCATCACTGGAATATCGTTCAGCCCATCAGAACATTTCTTTGACAGAAACAGGATTTTTTGTACAAAGCTTTTAGAGCTTAAGTATTGCCAGCAGCTAAATGCTTTAATCTGAGGTTTAAAGGGAAGAGCAGGAGAAAGCTGAGTGAGAAAGTCTTGGGTAAAGCAGCCTCATTATCTTGGAGGTTTAATTTAAAGGTTATACCTCAAATACAGTTTAAAATATTCTAGGACTATTAAATGCATATTTGCTGAGAAATTTTTTTAATAATTCCTCTATGTGGTTTTTTTGGTTTTCTTTTTTAATTTGTGTAAAGGATCTTACAGATCCCAGCACTGGATGTTGCTTATTGGACTATTACTGATGTTTCTTATAGTTGTCAGATGACTGAAATCTAGCTTATACTTAAAAAAAAAAAATAGGGTTTTGACAAAGAACATTATAATGCACATTGAATTCTAGGTAGCACTGAATACCTATATCCTCTTTACACAAGCAATATTATGTCTATAAGTATTAAAATTCTAGTCTTTATATATTGTAGAAAAACACATCATAATAGATAGTTACGCACTGGCATTTTGAATGGCAACCTGTATCTGAGTTCCAAACAAGTTTCAGTTAAAAATTTGTTTTTAAAGCCACAGCAACAACAAGTATCTTTTTTCTCCTCATACATTCAAAAAACGAAGCTTAGCAAGGTACTTTTTTAGATAGATGAGAAGGGAGAATATATTACTTCTACTCACGTGATTTGTTCCTCAGCATTGCAGATCTCCAAGATTTTATATAAATCTAAGTATGCATATGTATGAGAATACAAAGCTGAAGAAAATGAAAGATAGCAGGAAAGATATACCCAGTTTTTCATCCCGATTAGCTTCATTTTTTTCCGTAGAATATAGGATGGGAAAAATCTTTTCTTTGGGGCTTAGGAAAGGAATGATGATCTAATTTTTGATAAAGGAAAAAGAGGTTTTCTAAATCAAAATTTTTAAGGTTTTGCTGCATCTCTCCTGACAAAGTCCTGCAGTTCTTCCAGTATCAAATCTCAAATTTATAAAATAACTAGGCAAAAATAAATTGTCATTCTATTTTCTCCCTAGGCTGATTGCAAAAATTTGTGATTTAAACAAGATAAGTAGTTTGGTCTGGCAAAATTAAGATTTCCAAAATTGCACCCTTGCTTGGACTTTCTTAATAAATTTCTATATTTCCTTAGTATGAAAGGGGAGCATTATTTATACAAAACCTAATCTCGCTCCAGTACCGATGCCTGCTAATACTGCTGCTTGGGGAGTAGTTTTATCTGTCATCTCTTTTGATAACTCATCATTTTTTTTCAGGTTCTAGGAAAGAATCTGTTGTGGATCACATATTATCAGAGCAATTTCAAATGGAACTGGAGTAGTGATGCAAGAATTGAGCTGTGTGGCAAGAGTAAGAAGCAGAATGCGGAGGCTGAGGAGCTTCCAGCAGGCACCTAGAGGACATCCTCACACATTTCTACGTGCCATGGGGAGTGGGTATCCTGACAGAAGCAGGGAAATTAAGGGACTTCACTTCTAAAACTGCTGTTGTATGCAATCTATTTTATTCCTTCACTTCAAAACTGTTTCCTCTCTTTAACTATTTCCTAAATAATTTGTTTGAAAAGTACAATTAACTTCAGAAAACAATATGGAAATTTCTGATTTGATGAAAAATGGAAGGACACATTGGCTTTCAAATATTTACTGATATTCCTCCCTTTTAATGAAAGAGAAAGACATCAGCAAAGACATCAGTCAGGATTAGAAGAAATGCTGAGATAGATTTTAAATGAACTTTGTTCAAAGTATTTAGGAGGAAAATGTTACTTTATGTTAAAACATGTCTTCTGTAAAATAATCTTAGAAGGAGATGCAATCCTTGCAGGGCATTTTTTACTTGGGGGGGAAACAGTGAAAAGTGTGCAGTAGAGAAGAGTTCTTCAGTGTCAGGACTCAGGCCAGAGGTCTTATAGCCTTAACATGATTCTACATAATATTCTACAGAAAAAATTACTTCCCTCTGCTCTTCTTTGTATAATCCAAAATAGATGACACCAATAAAGCAGCGTGCTGTGCCCTAAACTTTGTGTTCTTGCCACCTACCCAGGTAGGCATATTTTATTTTCAGTTCCCTTCATTTTACTTCTTAAGGATTCACTCAGGACACACTGTTAATGTTGACGAAGAGCCTGGTGTCCCTGAGCTCATGCTGATAAAGACAGAAGAGAGACAGGCTGTTCTGAAGCTTGTTTGAAGATTAAATACATCTCACATCTAGACTGGAAGGTTTTGACTTTGAAACCATTAGAAGGTGCAGTGACTCAATGTGAATCAGAGATGAGGCAGTCTTAGCTTCCTTCCAGCATTAATGAACATTAATCTAGGATGTTGTTACACAAACATTTGCCTATTTCTAATGCAAATTAAGTTTCTCAAGCAATTATGAGTTATGGAAATAATATTTGGAGCAAGAGGGTCTTAGAGTTATCCACACTATATGGACATCATGTCGTCTTTTATATGTCAGATTCCAGCTGGTACTCAAAGTAAAGAACAGATTTAATTTGTTTGAAAAGTTAAAAGTGTAAGAGGTAGAGATTGCAGTAAAATATCCAGTGAAAGTCAGCACTGATGTAGTGTTGTTGTGTTTTCATGATCTGACTTATTAAATTCACGGTATCTTTTGTCTCTATCTACGAATCAAAACCTGGAAATAAAGACTCCCTATTTTTGTTGGTATGAGCTAGACAAAAATAATCTTACTTGTGTTGCTGCTTACAGAGGATTCACTGTTGAATCTACTGTGAATACCAAGCTTCAAGGGCAGGGTATGAGATCAAACACAAGCAACAAAAATATAATTCTCCTTTATTGACAACCAACTTACATATGTAGCACTATGTGATAACAGAGTGATAATTCTGCCCACCAGATGCTGAAAGAAGGTGCCAGCCAAGGCATTTTAATCATGCACTGAGCCCAAAGACCATCCAGTCTATGCTATCAGACGCACACAGGTTTTATGGATTGATATGTATTTCCTTGCTATTTCAAAGAATAAGCAATTTGAGAAGTACCTGCTGTTCCTAATTATTTCTCAATATTCAAGTTTCCCCTGACAAGAGATTTTTTTTCAACTCTTTTCTGTGCTGCTCAGCTTTCTTCAGAACAAATTAAGCCATACATACAGCCCTGTTTTGTTGCTGTTTACGTTGTGCCCAACAGAAGTCTGTGACAGTCCTTCATTTTGTCGAATTCTGGGCTCATTTCTTCTTTGTTTTACACAAAAATGGTTTCTTAAAGCAATAAGGTATTTATGTATGTAATACTTCTTTGCTTCTATCTAACTAATTGTGACAATATCAGAAGCAGTCATCAAATTTTTTTGTTTATGTTTGTTTATTGACTTCAGATTACAATTTCACCTCCTTTCTTGCTGCCAGGACAGAGGTTCGTTATCGGATCCCATTCAGCCCTCCAGTGTCAGCCAGACATCGCACGCTTTCTCTGCACATGAGGGAACATCTCCTAGGCCAGTCTAAACACTCATGGAACACTCTTACAGAATTCTAACAGGTCCCAAGGTCTGTATAAATACACATATATATTAGATCTCTATTCTTGGAATGATCCAGCAAGGCATTTATTTACACATTCAGGGTAAATCCTTTACAGTTAACACAGATCAAGTATTGTAGTTTTGTTTGCTTTGGTTTCTTTTCTCCAAGGGAAAGTTGTTGTGCCTTACTTCAGGGAGGGTACATCAGCTTATAAAAGGACAAAGCTAAACATGATGTGAAAATGATAAATGTATTCCAAAAGTAGGGTAGTTATTTGCAAGCATTTTATTATAAAATTGTGCAGAGTAATTTCAAACTATTATTTTATTCATCCTTGAAATCTGAATTGTGCTTTTTCACAATTTTGTCAACCTTAATCATTAATAATGTGTTAAATGAAACAATGAAAAGATCTATTAATCTTTTTTTTGTCTAGTTACTACTTCTGATTTTTTTCTTTTAAAGATCCTCTAATCAAATATATTTAGATTTCTATTTCATACTTTTATCTGAACATTTTTATTTCAAATACAAATTTATTTTCAAAGGTGTTTTTCCATAGGAGTTAAAAAAAAAAAAAGGTGGGAATGGGGAAGCCAATCTTGGGTCCTATGTCAAAACATCACTTTTTACGATCTATTGCTCCTCAGCACTTCACTTTTCTACAGAGTTCCTGCAGGGCTTTGCAATGTGCACTTCTGCAAGGAACAGCGTGCTGTAATTTTGCTTCCTTGAATTCCCTGTAGGTTCCCTCAAACTCTGTAGATCCATTTTTGCAGGAATAATCAGTTTCCAGTGGCATCTACTGTGCTTAATGAAGACCTTGAGTCTCTTGAATAAGGATATGGCCACATAAGCATGATTTGTGTGGAGGGCCTTTAGTAGGAGGTCATGGATTATCAGCATAGACCACAGACCAAGTGTTAAAGGGAAAATGATGCAGAGAGCAGAGAGGTAACAGAGAAACTCCGATGAAGCCTTACAAGATACAGGATGCTCCCAGGAACCACCCCGTGTGTCCTGAAGGACTTTATACAGAGGCTTTGAATTATTAGAAAGAACAAGGTACATAATGCGGTAGAAGGCAGATCTAACTCTTAACTGTGTCCTGAGTGACATCCCTGCCCATGCTGTACCTAAATCAACAACAATCTAACAGACTGCAAAATGCAGTGTTTGAAAGATGCCGGATAATAAATAGAAATGTGGAAAAGCTGTCAAAATTAAGAATAACTGCTAACTTGGTTTGCACCAGTATGAGGCCAACAGTTGCATACGGAATAACAACTACTTGACAGGGTGTGGAACTTTGAAAAAGGATTAGTACTTCCACAGGGAAAGAGATGATCTTTATCTCCAGTAAAAGAAAAATCTTTGTAAATAATACCATTGTAAATAAATGCAAAGCTGTGACGATGATCATAAATTTGCAAATCCTTTTGTGAGAGACCTTTCTCTCAGATCTGAGGGAGGGCTTCTTATACAATTTATATTATTTGTAATAAGAATGTCAAAATGAGAAGCCTTACTTGGAGAATATTTATCTTAATTTTACCTGTCTAGAAATTTAACCAAGCAAAAATGAAATAGTTTATGGCTTTCATAATCTCATTTATGTTATTGCATGTTACAGCAGAGAAATATATCCTGTGATTTGGATTTTCAGAAAAAAAGGCCCTTACTTGTAGTTAGGCACCTGTACAAGCTTTCAAAATGTTGAACTCCTGCTACTTTTCATCTACCTCAGAGACATGGGTAAAATTCTTTTTATTTTATTGTAAATCTACTTAATTTTAATACAGAACAATGCAGCTTAGAAAAATGAACATGATGAATAGGAGAAGCAGGTATAATTGAGACCCGTTTGGAATATAAAATTAAGTCCCTGACCTTCTGTTCTTTGCTTACACCTTATTATACAGCATTTTTAATACTGTATTTAAATCAAGGATGTTGAATCAGTTGAATTGGAGCTCAACAGATAAGTAGACATTGCAAAAGTGTACCTTGTGAGGAGGTAGAATCAGGTTTATTTCGAAATTTCCTCAAGATAATAGAAATCACACAAGAGTAACTAAAAAAAAATTTTTTTACAAATGTTTTGTTTAGTTGGTTTGGTTTTAGGGTTTCGTTCGTTTGTTTAATTGAGGTTTTGGGGTCTTTTTTTTAGTGGGTCATCAGTGGTCACATCCTGATTTAAGTTTCTTCAGTGTAAATCCTCATGACATGTTGACTTAAACTGTAATGCTCTTTGTTACTGCTATTCTATCTCATTAAAATATATGGAATCATTCTAGATGGGAGCAACTGCAAGCAAATTCTTGTCCTTTATATTTTAGCTTAACCAGAGAACAAAACTTCTCTTTGTAATAGGAAGTCTTTAATGTGTAACAAATATTGATAGTTCGAAATTAAGAGAAATTTTATTTGATTTTTCTTTCTAAATTCTATTCCTTTCTCATCAGATATAGAATTCTGCTGTCCAACAAGTAGTTCTATAGGAAAAAAAAAATCTGGTTTTGTTTGATGATTTTTCTCTGTTATCTATTTTAAATGTAATAAGTCTAATTAACAAAAACATTTTTGACACATAGATTTTGGGTTGGGCCTAATAGCTGGAGAATTTAAATCTTCAGGTGGTCTTTGAAATTATCATACATTTGATCTCATTACTTGCATTTTTTTTGTAATATTAGAGATTAGCATAAATTAGCACTACTCTTCCTTAGATATTAACTTTCAATGTGTGAGAGACAATTCCTTATATTACTAAAGTAATAAGCAACATAGATATAAACTGTCTCAGACTGTTGAACAAACTAGAATAGAATAATTTATGAGACTCAAGGAACTAATTTCTGTGTCACATTTTCTTGTTTCTCTAGGTTTAACACTGTGAGGAGAACTGCCTTCACTGGACAAAGCTGAAATTAAATATATTAAGAAAACAAACTACTTATGTGAAAGAGAATATTAATAAACAGCTGATTCTTGTAAGGAATTCATCTTTCAGCATTCACTGAGATACATGAGTTTAATAAGGTAGAGAAATATTGTCGCCCAGGACCATTAGGACTTAGCCATTTTGAAGGGAAGGGAAGGGAAGGGA